>CM036943.2:4133004-4261502 GCA_020352615.2 Yoshiicerus persimilis
ACCTTTCTTCACAATTTCTGTAATTTACATTAACATTAGCTCATTTGGGACAGTGCAATATATCATTTGACTTCATTTAATTTCACAAAATTTTACTAAAAAGTTTCTTTATACCATTACGTGTAAACAATAACATTGAAAAGTAGGTGTTATCTCAAAACCTTGCTTAAATAGTAGGTAAATCGTTTTTCCATGAGATTTTACATTTTTACAAGAGATTAATAAACCTCAAAACCTTTCTTTACAATTCATTTTGTTTAGTATATTAGCATCATGTAACCATGTAAGACAGTACAGGATAGTAAATAGTTGAATTCATAGTTTCATAACATTTTGCCGAAAGCATCTTCATTGTATTACGTAGAAAATAATCATTGAAATTAAAATGTCAAAATTACCTTAAATTCAGTTAGTTTTTATGTAAATTGTTACTTTCGTTATAATCTGTCGCAGTTTATTTATTGAACTTTCGAGTTTCCTTCGTTCACACGGTGTAGATTTGTGGTGTCAGCATTCTTTTTAAACGTCCTTGGCTGTGATTGCGATAGTATCCTGGCTTTTATTACAGTTAGTCTGGAACTTTACTACATTTTTTTCTTGAGCACTCCCTTCACTCGTGATTTTACACTTGATACTTGCTTATGTTGCAGAATGATGACTTCACACATTTCCAGATGAAGATAAAATATAATAGTTGACTAACTTACAAACAGAATTTCAAGAAATTTCAATTTTCTAAGCAAATTAGATGTGGTACAGATTTTAAATAAAGCTAGAACTCTTAATTGTTCAATGTGGGTTAGAATGATATAAATATCTAATACAAGGTTACTTATCATCTCTTAAAATAATTGAATAACTTACAGACTACTCAGACCGATATGTGTGCTGCTGCACTGCCTCAACCCAACTCAACCCAACCGCCTATGACAGATGTATTGCGATGGAATGCTTTTCATTAATTTTCTCCGTAGTCCATGCGCCCTCGAACCTCTTTCGTGTAAAATATCACTTATTTTATCTGTTTTCTCAAACAATCTTACTTTTAGTAGTGTCATGTAAAAAATGTAAGTAATTATGATTGTCTATAAAGCTTATATCCTAACCTTTGATAGTTGTTCGCTGTTCAAAATCTACAGTTTAAAGTCCGGCTACTATGTCCCCGGCGGAATGTCCATCAATTCTGCCGTTGGTTGGGTATAATTCAAAGTGAAACTTCACCATGATGATTTGCTTCTGTTTCTCATCAATCAACAGGTATGTGACAATTGTCAGGGACTCTTTCAATAAAAATTGTAATATCCACCCGTCTAAAACACATTGCCAGAAATTACGAAAATAATTCATTGAACTCTGTCGATACCGCCCAATCCGCAGGCTATATTTTATTACAAAACCTGTGTGTAAACAATCTTGTAGGAGAATAAGATATGAGAAAGCAGAGCATTTGCAGTGCATTTTGCGATGGAATTAGTCCATGTTAAAGGAGAAATAAATTGTCTTACTTTGTAGATATTTTATAAATTACTGGTAAATTGAATGCATAATTTAGTGGAAAAATAAATGTTTTCATTCGAGACAAATTATGCATTTTCGAGGTCAACTTATGAGCACTATTATTGCAATTATTACCATATAATATTGGTATTGCAACAAGTATGACATTTCTGTTTGCTTGCTAAAGGAATAAAATGAAATTTTAACTCCTGCTTTAGGCTACTGGAATGAATAAGAAAATTATTTACTAAATCGTAATCCATTGTGTGGTATTTAAATGGAATTCAGCGTATGACCTATATAGTTACTTGATCATTAATTATGTAATAGGACATCATAATATCAATTACCATTGAGAAACCATTAATGAATGACAGGTGGTGTCCACAAAGTATTATGTTAAGGCTTAAAAAGCTGAAAAAGTTGGAAAAAAGAAATGAAAAAAATGTCTTTCCTTGGATACTGCCTACATTAGTTATTTTATCAGATGTATGAATAAAAACTAAAAATTGGCTTATTTAAAATGATAATCTGATGTCCCAAAGAAAAGAGCAACAGACAACTGTGTTGCAATTCCTGATTCGGTTGACTAACTTTTGTTCTTGCAGATGTGTTTTGTATTGTATATTGGTATGCTAATTATGCGAATTTGTAAGTTGAATTTGGCCAAACTAATACTAAGCTACGATGAGACACCAAATATTTAGTTCATCATTCATTCATGACCTACAGGTGCACTCTTGTCTTGAAGGAAAACTGGAAACAATGAAATTATTTTTCATTATTACAGTATTTGGTTGGGTAACGGTTTGCCTGGCTGTTCAACAACAATTGGTACTTCATACGGAATTGAATTGCACTGGTGATGGACTACTTTTGCATAGCAAATTAACTAATGTGCAATCTGAAGCGCCGAGAATATTCTCCACTCACAAAAGCATTTCAGCCACTGGATTGTAAGTGATAATTTAGTGTTGCCTTTGTAAACTGAAATTCGAAGGTAGCATAATAGGGAGAAAGGACTGAAAAATATTTATTATTCATGGACAAACAAAATAATAATTGAAATGTGAGATATTTTATTTATTGAAATCGTAGTTGGTACTTATACGAAAATAACAATTTCACGAGCAGACTGGGAGTCTTTGGAGGTCAGCTGCAGGATGTTAAGTGCTATAACCGCTCATATCTGACAACTCAATCATTAAGATATCTAGGACCTCCTGATACCATGACGCATTCACTCTCTTTGTACCAAGGGGAATTCTTTGAGGGCAAGGAAAGGACGATAACTGGACCGGCGTCTAATAATTTTGAATTTGAACCCAAATCTCTTGTCAGTACTGGGAGCACAGGCTGGACATTTTATACAGAAAATGATTTTGATGGAGTTGCAACTTGTTTCTACTCACCTGATCCATTTAATCATGAATGGTACTATCCTCTGGCTACCCTGAATTCTGCACTGTCAAATGTGAGATCCATATTAAGGGGTTGCAAACATTGATTATTACTTTTCCCCGTAAGACTCTTACACTTTAGTCGTATTATGATACTGTTTTAAATAATTCAAAGGCTTTAACATAATTTAATCAAATATAGTTAAAGTAATTGTCAATATTAAAAATTACTGAAATAAAAAATGCTTTCTCTGCGTACTTCCTCTGCTTCATTTTCACTCATCTAAATTTAACATTTAAAATGCATCCTCTGAAACAAAGTAAACGTGGTGACTTATTTATCTAATTATTGGCAAAATTGGAATTCTGCATTAAAATAATTCCCCAACAAATAAATCATGATTTACATTTTTGGCATCAGCATTCAAAATACTTACTGGATTGCAATTACAGTTTTTGTTAAAGCCATAGAGACTGGATGTTGCTCTACGGTAATTCGGCTTCATCTTCATTAGCCGAAAATGAATAAAATGACGTACGTTATTCAAATGCGGACAAAGGGATTTGTTAATTTGTTTCTATGACCACTAATTTTATTTCGATCAATCAGGGAACCCACATTTAAATATATTACGTCATGTTATTAATTTTCAGCCAATGAAAATCAAGTGGAATTACCTTAGAGCCAGAGGTCGAAATAGCTGCTCACCTCTCAATTGAAGAGTGGTGAGTAGCTCTCAACTCACCTCTCATTTGTGTAGTGAGCAATGAGAGGTGAGTTGAGAGGTATGGTCACATGTATTTGAGAGTTGAGAGTGAGAGGGGAGGTTTTAAAAAAAGGAGTGGTGAGAGGTGAGTTGAGAGGTGAGGTTTTGAAAAAAGAGTGGTCAGAGGTGAGTTGAGAGGTGAGGTTTTGAAAAAAGAGAGTTGAGAGGTGAGTTGAGAGACAGGACAAAATTACTTCTCATCCATAGCAAAAAGTAAAATGAGAAAAAAATACTCGTCTATTCCTATCCCCAACCCCAACAAGTTACCCTCAACAAATTCAACAAATGCACTATAAACCCAATAAATCTTTTAATTGTCAGTCTAATAAATGTCAGTGTTCCTTCTAATTTACGTGCATTTATAAGTCTCACGTACTGTGTTAAATAAATGTTATACGAGTCTCTTAGTACAGACCGAATTTAGTTTATTCCGGATGATGACGGAAAAGGCCTCGTAATTTGCCTCTGTCTGGTTAAAAATGAATAAAATGACGTAATTTATTCAAATGTGAGGCCCTTGATTGACTGAATAAATCCGTAATCAAAGTGATCATAGAAGCAAGTTATCCAATCCATATGGACCGCTTTTGAATAAATTACGTCATTTTATTCATTTTCAGCCAGTCAGAGGCAAGACGGCGAAGTCATCATCTCGTCATCTTTTCGCAATAAACAAAATTAGTTCGGTCTTGTAATAAGTACTAAAAAACAAGAAAATATCTTTGAAAAGTTTTTTTGCATTAGTTAATACTAATGAAATAGTTGTTGTGTAGTATTGTTATTGTTATTGTATAGAAAACGAGTACAATGGTATTTCCTACTTTCCTATCCGCTATGGGTACCTCTACTTATAGAGAGGTGAGTTGAGAGGTGAGGTTTTGAAAATTGAGAGGTGAGAGGTAAGAGTGAGAGGTGAGGTTTTGAAAAAAAGGGTAGTGAGAGGTGAGGTTTTGAAAAAAAGAGTAGTGAGAGGTGAGGTTTTGAAAAAAAGAGTAGTGAGAGGTGAGTTGAGAGGTGAGGTGTTGAAAAAAAGAGCAGTGAGAGGTGAGTTGAGAGGTGAGGTGTTGAAGAAAGGAGAGGTGAGAGATGAGTTGAGAGTCATGACGTAGCAGAAAAGAGTGGTGAGAGGCTACCTCTCATACTCACCTAAATTTCGATCTCTGCTTAGAACTACATTTTACATTACAGCATTTTTACTTCACTAATAATTTTAGTCTTGAGACTGGGTTTTGAGAGTACTCCATTTTTCCCTTTCCAAATTACGCAGTATTTGAAGATGAAATTTCTTTAGTTAGCATTGATATGGCTTTATTAACATGTCAAAGAGGTACATTTGCAGGTACATTAGTTAAGCAAATTGAAAAGAAGTAACTTGATGTATAGTATGTATGTATTTAATTGTTTACATAAGTAGATAACTAAACTAATGTATACCAGAAGATTCTAGAAATTCTTATCTATATGTTCATCAACCCTGATTTATTGATCTATTGTGTGTACTTTTATTGTTTGTACTTTTAAAAATGTCTATGAATAAGGATAAGTGTACAATTTTTTTTTAGTGATTGTACTATTCTGTATGTCAAACACCTAAGTGCCAAATTACTTCTGGCAGTGAAACCATATATTATTCCTTTCCTTTAATTTTATTACATAGTTACATAAATTACAGCTACGTATTGTCATCTGGCAGTTTGTTATATTTGTAATTCACAGTTTACTATTTATCATTTTCATCTAGTAATCATTTTACATAGCGTAAAAGTTTTTGAGTTTTTATTTGGAGGTCACAAATCAGCAATGGTTCATTTTTGAAAGGAAGCCTGCAATTAGTTCCTAGAAGGCTCAGATAATTTTAACGACGAATTTCAAAATGAAAAAAACCATAGTAAGAAACAAAGTCGTTACAATTGCAAGAGCTTTTTTGCTAAAAGAACTGCAGCAATCGTTACTACCAAAACTTATACTTCGTATTAATCGAGCAGGATGACTGAATGGTTCTTCCTCGGAATTTTCAAGAGCTTTAGTCCCAATGAAAATTGGGATTGATCCAACGAGTTCCCCCGATCCTCGAGTTTTTAATATTATCTGTTTAATTAAATTACTTACACTGATTAATATTAGTAGTGATCAGTAACTATTCTTATTGCTCCTAAAATATTAATCATTTTTAAATTATAGTTTTTATTTGCGAATAGTAAAAATAAAAACGTAAATTGGCAAACGATTTTTTTACCTGGGCACAGTAATTGACCCCAATTAGGTTTCCTCCTCCTAAGTTTGTCAAAGGAAGAGGAGGCATTTTAATTTCTCCACCGGACACATTCCATGTTGTTGTTTCTCGAGGACCAACTATTGGACCTTCATACTGAAAAACATAAAAGTAGTCTTCTTCCTCTTCTCTGTCACAATCATTCGTAAAGATGTACACTATTTCCTACAATAAACATATGTATTATTTTAAGAAATTAATTTATTTAAAAAGAATTGATATTGGCACCCTAAAAATTGCTTTAAAGCACAATAACCGAAATTAATAATTTTATAGTGACCTGCAAAACTCGAAATGAGAGATTGATGGACGAGGAGCCTTTGTTTGTGACTGTTGCTTTAAAGTGGACATTTTCTCCAGCCACAAATCCAGTTTTTGCAATAGTAAATGTGAGATTCATGTCATAGAGTTTCCAAAATCGTTTTTCAGTTGTAACTTTTGTAGGAAAACCTATTGCGTCTGGATTTGAAATGGAATAGAGAGCTGACAATGCATCTTCTTCTGGACCCTCCAAACCAAAACTCTTCTTGGATATTTCCGGAATTTGGAACTGGTTCAAATCAATTACTCCATTCACCGTGAGAGGAAATGTTTTTGAAGGATTTAATGCAAATAGTCCTTTCATTACTTCTACTGTTAATGAATATTCGACAGAACCAAGTTTTCCTTTAAAAGATCCAGGAATTCCTTGTGGCAATGTAAATAAAATGGGAAACTCGTATGCCTTATGTTCAGCGACGATGTCAGGTCCATCTAATTTCAATTTGTAATTTTTGTTATACTAAATATATTTTCAGAACCTTTATGAAATTCCCAAAAAGCAATTATTACTTTCATTGTCACAGAGAAAATAGAATATGCAGTTGAAATGTTCTTCAGTCATCTTGAATCCCCTTTTAGAAACACGTTGGGCAAAGGAATACCTGGTTTTTCCATTTACAGTCGCTTTAATACCTATAAATAAAAAAATTATTAGCTTTATGATAAGGTGGAATTTTTCTGACAATCTTACCTTTGATAATCGTCCGCTGTTCAAAATTAATAGTTAATAGTCCGGATACAGTGTCCCCTGCGGAGAATCCATCAATTCTGCCTGTGTTTGGGTCTGCCTCAAAACTAAAACTCACCATGATGATTTTATTCTGGTTGTAATCAATTAAAATCTGTGTGACGATTGTCATAGATTTTGTTACATAAAAATGAGCCGAAATAAAATTTGTAAGATAGAGTATTCAAATAATTCATTGAACTCTGCCGATACAGCCGCAGCTGTAAGGAAACAAGTGTGTAAACAATCTTGGAGAGAATAAGATCTGGGATGGGAAAACCCGCAACGAAATAATACTGAGATGGAATGCTTTTCATTGATTTTCCTTTAATACATGCGCCGTACCTATAGAACCTCTTTCTCGTGTAAAGTATCACTTGTTGACTTGTCAGTATAGAATTTCTCAAGTGTTCAGACTTTTAGTAATGCAATGTAAAATAATGTAAAATAATTATAAATTCATTAATAAGTTGTAATAGCAAATGCTAATGATTTTTAAACTAAGCTACTTTTGCTGCTTAGATTCTTTTATCACTGCAATTATATTCTTTCTTTTCCGATGTACTTTAAGGATGACGTTTTTATTTTACTTATTTTTTATATTTAAGTTAATTGACTTTTATTAAAACGTTTAGAAATACTTTAAAATACCTTATTATAAAATTAGTCAGTCTCTAATCAGTCGTCAACCTACAACCGTATATTGTTTGCAGTTGTTTACATCCATGTGCCAATTTTGCTTGATATGGGAATTTAGTCGCACATTAAGCATGGAAAGTATTTCGAATGAATGAATAATGTTTATTTGGCTAAATTTATACAAGTTTAACAAATATACATAACATTACGCTTAGATAGGATATGACTTTATACTTAGGAGACTGTAGTAGTTTTATTATTATTGTTCTTAAGGTTCCTGTCTCCGGGTTAGCAGAATAATTTACTTGTCCACCTTTTACACCATCAAAAAGAATTATTTTAAAATTCATCATCATTTTTATAAAGTAACTTAAAATTATGAAAAATATTCTTAAAAAGTCGTAATTTTTTGTAGAATTAACGTACATACTTTGCCTACTATATCCACGGTTGATTCAAAGTATGTAAATCTGACTTCCTAGGGCAATAAATAAAATAAATAAAAATAAATGCTCTATATCGACCCATGCAAATCAAAGGTGGGCATGGAAAGTATGTAACTTAATTCTACAAAAATGACGATTTTTTGCGATATTTTTCATAATTTTAAGTTGTTTTCTAAAAAAGATGAATTTTAAAATAATTCTTTTTGATGGTGTAAAAATCGGCAAGTAAATTATTCTGGTAACCCGGAGACAGGAACATTAATAAGCATTTACTTGTGTTAATAACCCTAGGGTAAAAATCATTGGAAAATATTTCAATTAATAACCTAGAAACAGTTCATTTTTGTGCATTGTTCCATTGAGCTATCTGTCGTTCAAGAGGCCATGATAACATTTCCACTAAAAATTAAAATTAAACTAAATACCTTTTCATAACTTGCAACTTTGACAGACATTTTCTAATGTCTCGTAGTTTAAGCTGGGCATAAGGGGTCATTTTTCATAAACCTGAAATTAGGTCATAATGGTGACCTGATGGGAGCGATTCCATATCTTTCAAAAATACCCGATCGATTGGCATATTCCATGTATACAGGTAATGTAGATTGAACAGTTGGTATTTTTTCAGCAATACCTGGAAGCAATTGCTTGCATTTTTCGCTGATACGATTTATAGTAGCGCCTTTTTCAAATCGAGAAATTAATGGGCCACTCTTCGTGACTTCTGAATAACTGGCGCCTTTGCCATAGGAGTATGTTTCTGTAAAAATAGTTAAGAAACTATTTTTCTCCGTTTCTTCTTTTATTTTTGCTTCAAACTCTTCGAGACTAACCAGAGTCAATTTGTATCCGAACTGTTGGGCTATCACGCTCATATCAGATGGATAGATCGGTGTTGGCTGGACTATATTAAAGACACCGCCATTAACTCCATTGTGGAAAATGATATCCACTGTTAGCCTACTAACAATATCTACCGGAATGCTGTACCAGCAACCCTTGACATCGGGAATCATGCCAATCCTTAGAGACAAGAAGAAGCTATTCATAATGGAATTGGTGTCAACAGTGAAGCTACCTGTTTCACTGTTGCCAGTCAAACTGGAATATCGAACAACAGTGCAAGGAATTCCTCTCTCGTTAGCCTGCCTTAATAATTTTTCACAAACTAACTTGGACAGAGAGTAACCTAATGTAAGTTCATCGCCCATATTTTCATTGTCCGGGAAATCTTCATAAATAAAACCGTCATCTGTGTAGCGATTGATACATGAAAAGGAAGAGGAATAAAACACACGTTTTGTTTTGGTAGTGCAAGCAAATTTCAAAACGTTGAGTGTTCCTAATACATTTACAGATCTAACGTCTGCTTTGTTTACCTTGTTTACGTGGTATTTGTCAATATGGTTTGCCCGGGCAGCTAAATGCAGTATTACTTCCGTTTTCGAAGCTAGCTTATTGTACTCCTCTCCAGGAAGACCAAAATTCTCATCTGTAATGTCGCCATTGATAGTTGAAATTCTGTCTACATTGACGTGGTTAAATAAATCATGTTTTTTCAAATTGGCTACTAATTTTCGACGAGATTGTTCAGCTGTCTTCCCTCTAATCAAACAACAGATATTCAAGTTGTTATTTTGTGCCAACTCCTTTAGCAAATGACAACCTAAATGACCTGTAGAACCGGTAATCAAAATGTTAGTGAGATCTGGCGCCTTTCTAGTAATTGAATCGACAGCTCGAATTTCTTCCGGTAAAAGAGAATCTTTTTCAATTAATGCGGTCAAAGCATTAGAGTCAACTTCTTCGGTTTCCACAGATTGTGTTCCACCTCCGGGCGTTTGTGACTCAAACTCAACGGTCATTGTTTGCTCAGCCACATATTTACTAAGAGAGTTTATTGTTGGATTATCCATCAATGCGGTAACATTCAATGTTATCTTTTTACCGACTATATTTTGAAGTTTATTTTTCATTTCAACGGCCATCAAAGAATCCAATCCCATTTCTTGGAAAGTTTGAAATTCGTCAATAGTTTCCGAGTCGGGAAGCTTTAATGTCTGGCGAATTAAAGCAGTGAGCTTCGTTTTAATGTAAGCTACTCTTTCGTCAAGACAAAGTGGCCCTATCTCCGCCCAGAATTTTTCTGACTGAACAGACGACGGAGTATTGTCTGAAACTACTGTATCATCAATTAGTTCAGAGAGAACATTTCCTAAACTAAAGTATTGCTTAAACTCATTTAATTCAACTTGAACTACACCTACTTGAAGTAAATCCGGCCGATTCATAATGAATTTTAGCGTAGCTATACCCTGATTAGGTGTAAATGGTTTGACACCGAATAGTCCTTCTTTGCCAAAAGCTGTGTTGGAAGCAGCACCAACTTCAGACCACCCACCCCAATTTATACTTTGGGCGGGAAGGCCCATTGAATGTCTATAATGCGCAAATGAGTCCAAAAATGCATTAGCTGCCGCATGATTGCTTTGTCCCATTGGTCCAACAATGCCCGCCATTGACGAAAATAAAACAAAATGCTCCAAACTTAAATCCTTTGTTAAACTATGCAAATTCATACAGCCATTCAGTTTTGCATTGAATACTGTTTGATACTTTTCCCATGTTTGGTTCATGTAAATAGCATCCGAAATTACACCCGCAGAGTGAATTACACCTCTTAAAGGTGGCAAACGGTATTCAGCACATGAAATAGTTTCAAACAACGATTTCAACTGATCCCAGTTACCGACATCAACTTGGAATGTAAGAATTTTACACCCTTTTGCTCTAAGGGTATTTAATACGTGTACAACAGAATTGCTAGGAGCCGTTCTTCCTATTAATATTAAATTTTTACAACCAGAATCAGCCATCCATTTGGCCACCTCAAGCCCTATTCCTCCTAATCCTCCAGTAACTAGATAAGTAGCGTTACGATTGAACACCACGTCCTTTTTAATGACTTGATTGCCATCTTCTGTTATATCGGGCATTGTGACCACAACCTTGCCTATATGTTTCGCTTTTAAAAAGTAATTCAGAGCATCCCTGATATTACAAACATTAAACTTAGAATAGGGCATTGTTGTGTACGCTTCGTCAGGATTAAAATCTCGTTTCATGTTTTCGAGCAAATCCCCCATTTCACGTATCGATAATTTTTCAAGGTCTACAAGTGAGTATTGAACGTCAGGGCGCAATTCGTAAACTTCTTCTGGTTTCCAAACATTAACTTTACCCATCTCCACAAAACGAGCATTTGTGGCACACGCTTTTAAAGATGTTTCTTTGAAACCCGTTCCAGTGAGAGAATTGAGAACCATATCAACTCCTCTTCCATTGGTCACCCTGGCTATTTCATCTCCGAAAGTCAAATCGCGTGAATGGAAAACATGTTTAATGCCTAGTGATCGTAAATAATTCCTTTTTCTGTGAGATCCAGCGGTGGCAATAATTTTGGCTCCAATATGTCTCGAAAGTTGAATAGCAACAAGGCCTACTCCTCCAGAGGCAACGTGGATCAAAATTGTTTCATCCTTTTTCAAATTTGCTACAGCCACAAGGCAATAATAGGCCGTTAAAAGAACAGAGGGTATAGTAGCAGCATCAGTGTAGGTCATTTCTTTGTGCTTCAACATTATAAAATTTTCATGAGTTATCGCATGACTGCCCACGGCACTTGTAACAGCAACTCCATAGACTTCATCTCCAATATTGAATTTAGTAACTCCAGAACCAATATTGGAGACGATGCCTGCGAAATCGGAACCTACCGTTTCTTTCACTGTTGTGTACATTTCAGGCTTAAGAATTACAAAAATATCCCTAAAATTGAAGGCTACTGCTTTTACAATAACTTCAACATATTTTCCATCTAAGGGCTCTTTTTCTAGTGACATAAAACTGAGATCATTTATTTTTTTCGATTTTGGAATATCAACTCGGTACCGTCCTTTAGGAAGCGTTAAAGGTGCCAAGGTTTTTGGCAATTGTGTATAGCGTGAAACATACTTTTTCAAATTTCTGTAGCAAACTAGAACTTCTTCCTTGTCGAATACTTCGAAGAATATTTGCTCACTTTCCACGAATGAATCTGAATCATCAGGATCTAAGTCAATCATTTTTCCCTGCATTTTTGGAACCTCATTCGATAGGCTTTTCGCCATTCCCCAAATAACTGCATTTTGGGGGTGTACAATCTTTTGATTCTGAATACAGTAAACTCCTTTGGTTACTACAATAAATTGTAAATTATGATAAGATTTTTCTGAAAGATATTTGCATACTTTTAAAAGGGACTGATGAATTCGTTCATTATTATTTTCCGCAATCACGGTTGCCAAAAACAAAAAGCCCTTTACGTCGTACTTTTTTGTGCAATTGTGTATAGCATTTTCCATATCATCTTTTGCAGAAAGGTCAACGTACCATGTCTTAACTGGATCGTCAGTAGTCACTTTTAGTTGCTTTGCTTTAATAAGTAAAACTGTGTGGCATAAGGCAGAGAATTTTCGTTCCAAATTCGTGCTCAGATTTCCTTCCTCGACAATTATAACCCAAGCTGTTGTCTTTGAAATGTTTTCAGATTTGCTTTCCAAAACTCCAGAGATTTTAGAAACTTCAAAAGCTTTTGGCCCGACTGCTCTCGATACAAGAGATGCTACAAATTCATCCTTGGAAGACATATTAGTGGCTTCAGTAAAACCTGTTTCAAGCATCACTTTACTCCAAATTTCAGTTGAAACACATGAATGCCGTGGCCGTATGTCAAAGTCAGTAAATTTCCAGTAACCTTCCAAAATACCGAAAATAGTATCAATAGCCCTATTTGGTTCTATGATTTCTTGCAGCAATAAAATCCCATTGAGTCTAATGAGCTTACGAATGTTTGCCAGAGATGTGCGTAAATTTTCGGTGGCATGAATGACATTTGCAGCAACAACTACATCGTAATACTTTGGGCAAAATCCTTGCGTTGTTGGGTCCTTTTCTATGTCTAACACTTTGTAATCAATTCCACTTATGCCTAAAAACTGTTCCTTAGCCCCTTCAAAAAAGTGTGGAGAAATGTCAGTGAAAGTATATCTAAACGGAATTTCCTCTTTCTGTAACACAGATAAAATTTCTCTTGTAGTTGCTGCGCTACCCGCACCTATTTCTATTATTCTTACAATATTATCTTCTTGTTTCCCGTCTGATTTAAAGTTCTGCAAGGCCAATCCGAGGTAGTTTGCTGAACGTATACTTGCTACAAAGCACTCATTTCCTTTGGTATAAATATCTAACGGGTTAACCTTTTCATTGCCAAATAATGCAGACACAGCTGTTACTTTTCCTGTTAAAACATTCCACACATGATGTACGCAGCTATGTAAGACGTCAGCTGTGCAAGTTCTGCCAACTGAGCATCCTTCTTTGTAAATAAAGTCATCAATATCCTTTCCCCTTTTTCCGATTTCCTGAAGAGAAGGAAATTCTTTTATGCAAGCCCAACCAACTACATCGCCATTTTCAAATTCCTCTACGCCATATCCATCTTCGCACAGAATTTGGAAAAACCTTTTGACAAGCATCACATGAGCTGACCCAATCATGTGGTCTTGAATCATTTCTTCAACATTGTAATATTGTCCAACTTTAGGAATAAATCCATTTTCTATAAAGTTTTTCATTATTCCTAAGGATACACCTTCAGCTGATTTTGATTGACATTCCAAATCAAACAAATGCATATGCTTATCCATACACTGAAAAAGTGGTTCAACGCAAAGCTCAGTGTCTGTTATTTGACTAGTATCTATTCTAGCCTGGACAGGGCCTACTCGTTGTCGCCATATTTCGTGGTACATGCCGGGTAGCATGTTTTGATAAGCGTTGATTACATTAGTAAACGAACTTACCGATGTGCGCAACAGTCGTACACCTACCATTAATGCTAACAGAACATTTTTATCGTTGTAGAGGGCTACACTCCCCACAGTAGTTCCTTCTGCCCACTTTGCATGAGCATAAACACATTCTGATAAACTATCGTTCACCATGAACACATAATCTATTCCCACAGGTAAATAAAGATCAACATTTTCTTGACCAATGCTCAAACCAAATAATTGAATCATGGCGTCCAAAATAATTGGGTGGTATACATAATCTTTAATATTTCCCGCGTTAATAGGCATCGGAATGAGAGCAATGGCTTCGTTAACGCCAGCCCACGCGGTCTCTATGCTTTGAAACGTTTCTCCAAAAAAAATTCCAATTTCTGGAGCAAGCTTATAAAATTCGCTGGATTCCTTTTCCATAGGGCAACGAATTTTAATAGTTTCAATGTCCTCGCTAATGTAGTTATGGTTTGTCGGTGTAACAATTTCTGAAGTAGTGCGCTCCGCCAGTTCGTTTTCCTTTTCAACCATATTTCCTACAAGATTTTCTTTTTTTAATGTTTCATTTGCGTCTATTTCCTTTTCATGTGTTGCTACATTTCCGGTTTTCTCCTTCTCCATTGATTTATTGTCAGTTTTTGAAACTTTTTGGCTTTCGTCTGCTGGCCAACTGATAGATTCTTTAAGCATGACATATGCGCTGGAATACCTTTTCCAACCTTGTTCATCATTATAGCCATTTAACTTCCTGTACAGATAGACTTTCACATGAAAAGTGAATGATTCCTCCGTCACAGGAGTTACAACCACCTGAGTTTTGTACCTTTTTCCTTCTTCCAACTGAAACGGAGCCTCAACAACAAAATCCTTTACAGCTAATATACCTCTGTCATCGTCTTTATTGTTTAATAAAATATCTTTCCCTGCAGCCAAAATTATCTCCAGAAATCCAGCACCAGGTAAGACAATAATATGCGCTACTTGATGGTCTTTTATATACGGAAGATCTACTAAATTCCACAGTTGTTGATAAACATTTTCAGAAACATCAGCTAACATAACTTTTTTCCCTAAAAGTGGATGAATCGACCTTTCAAGGCCTTCCGTAGAAAAGTCAATCCAATGTTTTTGCCTCTGAAACGGATAAGTGGGCAATTCCAGCTTCTTTCTAGTTCTGTCTATATCCAATGATTTCCAATCAACATTTGCACCGTTGGCATAAAATAAGCTTAAGCTTCCAAACAAGGTTTCCCAATCATTTTTACTTCTTCTTAGTGAAGGAAGCCATAAATTGGTTCCTGAACAATTCAAATTGATCATACCTAAAGCTAATAAAACCGGGTGAGCTCCAATTTCAATAAACACATTGCAACCAAATTCTTCTAAGGTAGTCATGCCCTTTTGGAAATTGACAGGTTCTCTTGCATGCTTTGCCCAGTATTTTCCATTTTCCATGCCACTCTCTTCGAGAAGTGATCCTGTTGTTCCTGATACGTATTGGTATTTTGAACTCTTGTAGAAAATCTTGTTGGCAAATTCTTCGAATGATTGGGTAATACTGTCCATTTCTCTTGAGTGAAAAGCGTGGGCAGCTGCCAAGGTTTGAAACTTGATGCCATTATTTCCGCAAAAAACAGTAAATCCTTCAAAGGAACTTTTGTTTCCTGCAACCACCACCTCATCTGCTGAATTTATGACAGCGATATCCAACCACATATCCTTGTGAGTATTTAAAAATTCTGCAATTAGTTGGGAAACCTTGTCCTTTGATGAACGAATGGCTACCATTCCTCCTGCTGGAAGACTTTGAATTAACCTACTTCTTTCTGCAAGCAAAATCAAAGCATCTTTCAGGTCAACAATTCCGGCTGCAGTAGCCGCTGCGAATTCGCCAACACTGTGCCCTAATACGCAATCAGGTATTACTCCCAAACTTTCCCATAACTTTAAAAGTCCATATTCAACTGAGAAAATTGATAATTGGCTGAATATCGTTTGGTCCAATAAATTTTGAGATGCATCATTCCACAAAGCCTCTTTTATTGAAATGCCTATATAATTTTGTATAATATTTTCGCATTCGTCTATGGCATTTTTAAATTCAAAATTGGATTGGAATAGAGATTTAGCCATTCCAAAATACTGAGATCCCTGTCCTGTAAACAAGAATGCAATTTTCGGCTTTTCATTTAAAACAGGAGGAGTGTAAGCATCATTTTCTAAACCTTTCTGGATATCATCAACATTGGCCCCGGATATGGCCAACCGATATTTTAAATGAGCCCTGCCAGTGTTGCAGGTATAAGCCAAGTCACCAATGTTTACATCAGGGTTATCAGTTAGATATTTGACATAAGCATTAGAGAGATCTTTAAGAGCGTTTTCAGATTTGGCCGACAGAGTAATCAAATGCAGAGGTGCCTCAGATTCCAGTAACTCGGTCTCCAGTGATTGTGTCACATCAGATGATGGTGGTTCTTCCACAATTACATGAACATTTGTTCCACTGATTCCAAAGGAACTTACTCCTGCAATTCTAACCCTTTCAGGATTTTTATTCCATTGTTGGGATTCGATAGGTATTATAGCTGGAACTGTGTCTAAATTTATACTGGGATTCAATGTATTAAAATTCATATGCCTAGGAATCATTTCGTGTTCCATCGACAAAAGAACCTTTATAAGACCAGCTAATCCTGCAGCAGATTCCGTGTGCCCTGTGTTAGTTTTAACCGAACCGATTATAAGGGGTTTATCCCGCTCACCTGTGTAGCCTGCAGATATAGCAGCGAATTCTATAGGGTCTCCAATTGGAGTACCAGTTCCATGTGCCTCAACATAATCAACATCTCCAGGTTTTATTCCCGCATTTGCCAATGCGTCTTTAATGGCAATTTCTTGGCAAAGTTTACTTGGGGTACCAAAATTTGAGGATGTTCCTTCGTTACTTAATGCTGTTCCACGAATGACTCCCAAAATTCTGTCACCCTGTTTCAAAGCATCGGATAAGCGTTTTAAAACAATAACGGCGACACCCTCTGCTCGGCCAAACCCATCGGCACTTTCATCAAAAGTTTTACAGTGACCATCTTTAGCTAGAATTGGAATTTCTGTAAGTGGCAATTGAACAATGATTATGTTCGCCCCCAGAACTAATCCCAAATCGGATTCGCGTTTCCTAAGACTGTCACATGCCAAATGTAAGGCTACCATCGAAGAGGAACAACCACTTTCTGTAGCTACATTTGGCCCATTTAAACCCAAGAAATACGAAACTCGAGCAGAGGTTGCGGAGAAAGCGTTTCCCAAAACCACGTGATGAAAATCCTGCCCTGATGTGTTTTCAGTGATCAACCTTTCATAGTCGTGTGTCCAAATACCAGTAAAGACTCCTGTGTTACTTCCCTTCAAACTATGTGGGTCAATGGCTGCATTTTCTAAAGCCTCCCAAGCTACCTCTACCAAGAGCCTTTGCTGGGGATCCATAAAGGCTGCCTCTCTAGGGCTAATGCCAAAAAATTTAGCATCAAACTCATCAATGGGACATTTTAGAAATCCGGCTTTTGATTCCGTGTATCTTGAATCATTCAGCTGGAAGTCAAACAAGCGTTCCAAAGGAACCGAGCGAATCCCGTCGCCTCCCTTTTCCAATAAATCCCAAAATTCAGCACTGTTGTTAGCACCGGGAAATCGACAGCTTTGTCCCACAATAGCAATAGCATCTTTATAGTAACTCCGATGTTCATTCCCAGTTCCAGTTGTAATACCATTTATGTCCAGAGATGTTGCAGAATTCTTTAGTTTGGATTCCACTTCTTTCCAAGAAGACATCCAAAACTTCAAGACAGCCTTTTAAGATGAAATATATTTTTCAGGTTTATGTACCGACATTGCATTTAAAAAATGGATTTATTTTTTACCGGAAATGTCACTGATTCCAATTTTGAGGTGTTGCCATTTTTGAAATATGTAATGGGTTGTTTGCCAAGAGAAGCAATTTTTAGATCCAGGAGACCCCTATTTGTAAAAAAATAATTATTTTTAATCTGCATTTTAAACATTCCGTTACATTTCGTTTTGGTTGGCGCTCCTTCGATGATTTAGGCGCTACTTCGTAAAACAAAGTATTTGGAATTCCTACTTTTGCAAAATTAATTACACCTACAAATTATGCGGAACAATGAAAAAATTTCAAGTTTGCAAAATATAGTATTTGAGATACATCGTTTTACGGAGTACCGCCTCAACTGAAATCTAAAAAATGCTGGTAATGCTATAACCCTCTTAGTTATTCACAATCTGATGAAGTATTGAAGTCTTTAAAGATGATCATGTACTTACTTCTTCTTTGCAAGCTTGTTAGTGATATTAAAATTGTACATTTGGTGTAGCTTTCCAATTTTCTGGAGACCATAATGCACCGTCAGAACTTGGGACACTAAAATTGCAAAGGAAGTCTAAGGTAAGAACCGAATAAATATACCACCGTTCCAAATAATAGTTCACCTGGTGAACTACATGAATTTTTTGGAATTGCCAAGGATGGCAACTGGTTATAGAACTGAAAATTCACTTACGAGTTTCGAATTTGTTTGTAGCGGACAGTTTAGTAATAACTTGATACTGTTTCATCTTTGGTGTGATCACCATGAGAGACGTATCCAATTGGTTTCCATTTTCAACGAGAATCCCAACAGCAATGTTGCTGTTTAGATCGAACAACTCGTCGGAACTTTTCACAACCTGAATAGAAAAGCAAAATATAAAATATTGGTCAATAGTAGTCAACTTTTACAGTTTAATAAAAGTGTTTATGAAATGAAACTAAATTTTTATAAATTACCAATTTGTTTGAGCAGAGAAAAACACATTTATCATAAATGGGTAAGTTCCAAGCATAAACTGCAACAATTTCCATTTTTGATAACTTTGTTTTGTGCAGCCTTCCATGCAGGTCTACCACGATGACGTAATCAAAGAACTTGGACAGCAGCGACCTAATAAAAGACAATATTAAACTACAAGGTAAAAAATGAAATTGCTATCTAATTTTAATTAACTAAGGAAAATATTGTCTTAAAAAGGAAATCGTCATTTAACACTACAAACCATATGAATTTTAAAATATCCAAATATAATGATATAGCGCGTTTTATGCAAAAATAGTTTTTATAGGTGAGACTTTATTTAGTTGACTATGTAATGTAAAATTAAAGTAATAAAATAAGGCAATTATTCAAGAGATAAAAGATTATACTTATGATTATCAAGTAAATGGTATACCCCATATGGTCGGGTAGATCATCAGATATTAACACTACTGTATCAGCAGTGGTGACGACCCGAGATAACGATTTCGCCAAAACGATTGCCTGCACCGTCGTTTCTTCATCGACAGCCGCAGTAATCCACGCAGTTTTCTTTCTCCCTGAAAAGAAGTAAAAGGGAATCCATCAAGAAAAGTGATAGAAATTCCTTGTCGGATTTTTGGAAAACTGGCTAATCGTACTTTTGAAAAAGGATAATTTTGGTATACAGTGATTTCAGAAGAAAGCCGGCGATATTATGATTATGACCCTATTTTCCTCTTTAGTCTGGAATAATTAAATTCGATTCGTATTTGCAGAAAAGATAAAATGCAAAAAGGAAATTGATAAAATTTGGCAAAAATAAGTAACTCCTGTCTGTGAAACATTAAGTGGCCCCGTTGAAATATTTGTTTGCGTTTATTTCTGTTTTAATCCCCATTCTAAATATATCAAATTTTGACCCCTTGGAATTAATTCTATAAACACGGTGCATAAATATTCTGAGACACTACCTGATATTAAACTGGTGGGCGGAAAAAAATATAATGCACTTTTAAAGTATTTCGATAAAATGGAGTTTATATTGCAAATGCTATTATATTATACAAAAATATGATAGTTTTTTTCTTACCGAACATTATAGGTGAGAACTTGGCAGTTGATACTTATTAATCAATTTAATAAAGTAACAGGACAAGAGACTTTGACCAATTATGTTGCAAGGCTAATACAATAGTGGTAGTATTTTCAGGAGTTCAGTCTTATTACATTGTAATAAAACGCTTAATTATTTTGCCCACCCGAAGCATTTTCTTTCATTCAGTAATAAAGAGTACACGCTTGCCCTATTCTTGGAGTATAAGCAGTACAAGCAATAGCTGTCTGTATAAAAGTACTCTCCTGAATATTCCATGCACATTTCCAGTCGCACTCCCGTGATTCATCCCAAGCATGTTTGTTGCTATTAAACAACCACAGTACTTTATTTATTTCCTTACTGTTCTATTTAATAAGCAAATTTCTCATTACTGAGAATTGCCTGTCTCAAAATTTCCAGTGTAAATTATTTTCAACAATGAAATGATTTTCCATGGAAAATATTGTCTAAATTAGTTTTAGCACTCGAAGTACCATATAATTAACTAAAAGTGAAAATTTAACGTTTTAAGAAAAAGATAAAATTTAATAAGACAATTAAAATTTAAGCAAAAAGAATGCTTGTGACGACAATTTGGTATGTTTGGTAAAACATATTTTAATAATTGAAAAACGAAATTTTGTTTCCACTTCTTTATTTATTGTACCCAAACTTTGCCAAATGTTTTAATGTTTCCAAAACAAAGAATTTGCATCAAAACATTTTTGAGAAAGGTTGATAGCAGCATATGTTTTTCGATGACTATTGAAAATTCCTTAAAAAATCAGATTTGCATGCATATGTGCATGTGCTGAAAGTATTGACAAAAAACAAGTATTACATATGTATGTTCTACAAGCATGGACCTATGCGCATTAGAAATGGGATTTTACAGTTCCGATAAATATGTACAGCGTTGGCCCCAAGTCACGCATCATAAGAATAGGAAAATATCTTAATTATGCTTGAAAATGCTTCTCAAACAGTTGAGGGACATTTTCAAACATTACAGGCGTTTTCCTATGATGCGTTACTTGTTATCATGCGTAATGTTATTTCCCTATGATGCGTTACTTGCGGCCAACGCTGTATATTGTAATATAACAGTTTGTAACAATGTATACTGTGGGAATTTCAGTTCTTTGGTGGTGTATTTAAACCCCTTTATTATTTACCATGTAATGAATAAATCTTTTGTTGTATAATTGCACTTGACGTTAATTACATTTCAATTGAACTGACATTATTTGGACTTAAAATAGCTCACTTAAAGTTATTACCTTCTTCCCCAATCCCATTAACATGGGATTTTCTGAAAACATAACTTTTCCAAACAAGGAAAATGAAAAAGTTATCTTACAGCAATTTCCATTTGTAAGCTGGAGAACACACGATCAGGGATAGAAATAGTGTGAGACTGTTGCGCAACCTGAGGTTAATTATGTAATGTTTTTTAAATAATTAATATTTGATTATATTCGTAATTAATTACCCTAGCAGGTTTTGCGTCAGACCTCTACTATTTTAATAGATACTCCATTGCATAATAATAACACAAGCAGTCAGTACTCATCTCGGAATTGGAGCAGAACCTTCGGAAAATTTTAAATTTATTTATAAAACATTAAATGTGAAACTATTTCGTACGTTGTTTAACTTTTTATTTATTTTAATATTTAGTTATTTCATGGTAAAATTTGTAAATTTTTGTTTAGCAATGCTCCTTTTACAAAGTGATAAGATTATTGGATTTACGCAAAATAATATTAGGTTTTGCTTACATGTCAGTATAATTCTCAAAAAACATGCATGGCATTACTATTACTTGCTCGTGAGAAAGACATAGAAGAAATGCGAATGCTGACACACAGATTTCTCGTAATAAAAACAAGATCACGATAAACTGCACGCAACAGTTTATTTCTTGGTGATTCTCCCATTCTGAACCGCTTTGCTATCCGACCGAACATTGGACTTCCGGTTGATGCTATCTCCTGCATGCTTTTCCTACACTACTTGCCTTGTGAAAGGATAGTTTACAAATCGCTACATTACATTACCCATATTACAAAATGCGAGAATGTGAAATGCCATGTAAAAGCAAAAAATAATAACAATACATGTAAATAATTATAATAATAGCCTAGAAAGTAACAAAAGTAACTAAACCAATAATATGATTGCCAATGTTTTTATAAATCATCATAGCATTAAATATTACATAGATTTATACAAACTTCGGAGCTTATACTTATTTAAAAAATATTTCCTTTAACAAAACTACAAACCCTTACTAGTTTAAATACGTATAAAACAAACTAGTGCAATAATATGCCTTGCCTTTCAATTATTTATCTATATTACACACTTCTAGTAATACCTGTCACTCTTATTACATAATTTCTCAGTGTGTTCTAATTTTCGCAAAGGAGTCAGTAATTATGTACACCTATTTAATAATAAATGTTGACCTGGGAAGTACAATTTTCGGCTAGATACCTGTTTACAGAGAAAAGGCTAAAAATCTCAACTAGGTTCACACAAGTATAAAATTAAACTATTAAACAAAACTTAAAACTGCGTACTATTATATTACCCTGGTTTCATTTAAAGAGCAATAATGCAGTTTAGTTCCCACTGACCCTTTTCTTTCAATATTCTACTAAGCGAATATGCAGTAATATCCACTAAGCGAATACTACAAAAATTAAACAAAACAGAGCAACGACTTACAAAAATTACAAACCAACAATTTACAAAAGTCTGTCTTGGTGTCTTCGTACTACAGGTTTTAATATAAATTCTATTATGCTTGAAATGAATGCATTTATGGAGTTAAAAAAGTGTGCAAGTAATATCTGGACAACTTCCTTTGTTTCTTGGGATCCGTCAATTGTTCTTAAAAGTCCCACGAACATTTTGGCCAGCATTGAAAACAAAATTCCACAGCTGGTTTATATAGACGTATACATTTTCCCATCCCAAAATAATTATTGTATCATATTACATCTTTTACAGTTTAATGATATGCAGTAATGGGATCAAAAATTTAATACTGTGGTGTTCATATTGTCTGTCAATATTCTCACTCCTAAACAACTGATCTAGTACCTTACAGAAAACTACTTTTTATGCTACGGAGTTGAACAGTTGCCATACATCTTTACAATATTATTGAATAAAATATGCATAAGTTAACTGTATGAGAAGACAAATCCAGATGAATTAAGTTAGAAATCTTAGTAAATTGAAAAACTCATTCACTACTAACTAAGAAAAAAGTAAGACTGTAAGAAAACTGAGACACTAAGTCACTGTTTGTTTACATATACATTGTCTAACCAATTGTACTTATTAATGACGGGTTGATTAGCATAAGGACATTAGAAATTTACAAACAAATAAACCATTGCAACGCATATAAAGAAAGGAGCCAAGAGCACACATGCTAGCGGAAGCAAAACAAAGAAAATATTAAAAACTTCTTAACATCTTAACGCCAGTCACAATTTAATGTATATAAAGTAATTTAATTTCTTCTAGAGACTACGACATATAGTGGTCACCAATGCAGACTACGACAAATACACAACATACAACATACCTTTGGACATAAACTAGGTTAAAGGTCACAAGGGTGTAACCGATTGACCCAATTTTTGAAAGGTAACCTACACATAGTCCCTAAAGACCCACTGAAAGTTGCATCAAAATATTTCAATGCATTCCTTAGATATTTGCATACTCACTACCTAACTAACTAACAGACAGACGGAAAGCCAGAAAACATAAAAGGAGACTTCGCTCCCTTAATAATTAAAAACCCGTAATGATTTTTAGAGAGCGCACTGCTGAGAATGGATTTGAGAAAGTACTACAGCAATGTACAATAATGCAGGAGCTATATTCTCAACGACTTACAGTATGTCCCAGGAATATGTTGCCATATACAAAAACAAGTGTTTCTCCCATAAATTTTTTGGGGAAATTGAGATAGCATTAGATTTACACCAAACATGACATCAGGAGCAATTTTGAAAAGAAATCGAAATTTCAAAAAAAAGTAGAAATTACAAAAAAAATTTGAAATTGCTTCTGAGGTCATGGTTGGTGTAAATCTAATGTTATCTCAATTTCCCCCTAAAAATTTGTAAGAAGGAATACTTGGTCGTTTTTGAATATGGCAACTGATTTATGTGGCATACTGTAGTTAACGGCTAAGCTAGCAACTTCTACAGCTTCTGACTATATGCAGACAAGACAGATAATTGAGATAACCAAATTGAAGATTTGTATGTAAATGCGCCAATACCTCAAAATCTATTGACAGCTAAGCAATGACTTCCCGTTAGCTTTAAATTTCTGGAAGCAACACTTTTCCCAGCTGTACTAACTAATTTATAGGCTGCGTATATTCACAGTGCATGTAAATCATCGAAGCTGATTGTAGTAAAAATGGGGGAACATATACTTTTTAAAGGGTAAAATAAGTTTTAATTGCGTGTAGGAAAATTACAAATTAGGCCTGAAGTAGTATTTTCGAGATTAATTATTTTTTTGGGTAAAGTTAGTTTAATAATGATATCGGTAAATATACAGTATGTCTACACTAAGACCCGACATATCCCAAAACGACCAAGTTTTTTCCCTTTAAAATTATTTTTTGGGCAAGTGAGACAACACCGGATTTGCACCAAACAGCATCTCAGGAGCAATTTAAAAAAAATCAAAAATATTTTTTTTTAATTTCGGTTTTTTGAAATTGTTTTCCAAATTGCTCCTGAGGTGGTTTTTGGTAGAGAGTTGCACGGGCACCCTTACTATAATGTACTATACTATACTATAATAATGTACTATAACGGCCAATGTACTATACTAAAACAGTTATTAATGCACCAACTAATGTAATTTGAAAGTTGGAAAAATTTAACTGCATAGTTAACGGTCCTTATTGTAAACAAAAGTTAATTGCAAGATAAAACGAATGTAGTGCAAAAATGTATTTTCAAAGTACTGTATTTTGTACTTTGATGGCAAAAAATTATTTTCAGTCAAGTATTTGCATTTTGTGTTTTAAGAAAAATTTATTTAAGTATTTTATTTTGGTTTCGAGATTTTGAGTATTTTCGGCCATGTATTTTCAAAATACGTTTGTGAGTATATTATTACCCTCCTATGCTAAATGTACATACATTACAAAAGAAATTCGTAGAATAATAAACTTAACATGGTATTACTAAACCTTTAACCATAAGTTATAATAATAATAAACGTCAACTTACACATTACAAAGTGTATCATAACAAATAAATATGTCAAATAATATATTATTATATTAGAATAGATACATTTAAATGGTCTTTCATTAGCATAAACAAGTTTATTACGGCTTATTGTGGAATATTACTGAACTATGGTTTATCAACTGAGATTATATAAAGGATTTTCCGCCAATATTGTTTACAATGGTCTTGGAGCCGTATGGGTGACTTTGTGGAGTTTTAATTGAAATGATCTTTTAAATGATTTATCACAAACATTGCATTCGTATTTTCGTTCAGCCGTATGGGTGACTTCATGCTGTTTCAAGTCAACAGATCTCTTAAAGGATTTTCCACAAACATTACACTCGAATGGTCTTTCTGCTGTATGGACGGCTTCATGCAATTTTAATTTGGCAGTTGTATTAAATGATTTACCACAAATGTTGCATTCGAATGGTTTTTGAGCCATATGGGTGACTTCATGCACTTTTAAATCAGTGGATGTTTTAAATGATTTTCCACAAATATTGCATTCGAATGGTCTTTCATCCGTATGGGTGAATTCATGTCCTTTCAAGCTCCCGGACCTTTTAAATGATTTTCCACAAATATTGCATTCGAATGGTCTTTCATCCGTATGGGTGACTTCATGCCTTTTCAAGCTCCCAGACCTTTTAAATGATTTACCACAAATGTTGCATTCGAATGGAGTTTGAGCCGTATGGGTGGTGTTCTCATGCTTTTTCATGTCCTTGGATGTTTTAAATGCCTTTCCACAAATATTACACTCGAATGGTTTTTCATCCGTATGGGTGACTTCATGCTCTTTCAAGTTCTTGAATGTTTTAAATACCTTTCCACAAATATTGCACTCGAATGGTCTTTCATCCGTATGAGTGACTTCATGCTCTTTCAAGATCCTGAATGTTTTAAATACCTTTCCACAAATATTGCACTCGAATGGTCTTTCATCCATATGGGTGACTTCATGCTCTTTCAAGCTCCCGGACCTTTTAAATGCCTTTCCACAAATATTGCACTCGAATGGTCTTTCTTCCGTATGGGTGATTTCATGCACTTTCAAGCTCTTGGACCTTTTAAATGATTTACCACAAATATTGCATTCGAAAGGTCTGTCAGCCATATGGGTGACTTCATGCCGTTTCAATGTCAAGGGTGTTTTAAAGTATTTTCCGCAAACATTGCACTGCAAACCTCCGATACTAATAATTTGATGGCGCTTCAAACGTCCGGGCGTGGTACTGAAATTTTAAAAAGACAATTTTTTTATTGTAAATGTTGCAATCACAACGATTTAATATTTTCGTGAACGGCACAGATTACTCATTACCCACAACTCTGAACTTTGTGAGTGTTGTCTTTACGGGAAGTGGAATCATCGGTCGTTTTTGTAGAATTCATTAGCATTTCGTATTGGGAAGCGGCTGTCATCATCTCTGCGCTTTCTGTAAAGATAAATAAATGTTAAAAACTTTTAGAAAAACCGGTTAGACCAGCTAGAAAAAAAGAAAAACAAGAATTCAACTTCTATTAACAATTACGCAGACAGACAGACAAATCGTTCATTGTTATAAAGAGTTCGCTGCACTCCCCTTAATAATTGATTGTATTTTGGGAGACTTTATCACTTTGGCTTCAAAATTGTACAAGGCCATTGTAATTATAAAGTTTATTTTAGATACTTTAACTATCTAAAGTCGCATTTTAAGTTTGTACATGTAGTATTGTAAGATACGAAGATATTAAACGAGTTTTACCTGTGTCATCCAAATATTCTGCAGTTGGCCCAGGACTAAGGAATTCGTCAATTGTAATATTATTATCTTCTTCTTCGCTTTTTATTCTGTCTAGCACGTCGATCTCTTTACTACTTTCCATTTTTAATCAATTGTAAACTAGCGATTTTATATTTGTCACTGTTTTTATAGTTTTATTTGTCATCTGTTTCAGTACTCCTGCTTTTCTGTTAATTTGGCCATGTTTCGCTTTTATCGCGCCAATCCCTAATACTTGTAGTGTAGCATAGTGCCCCATGAGATATTTTGCTTTATATTTATATCTAAAGGAGATATGGCATATATAATTTGGATTACATAAGGTCTTAAGAATACGATGACATGCTTCTCAGTGTTTATAAAACACGTATTTATTTATCAAATGTCAAATTCACAACTGAATAACCACATTTAGCTTTATCTCATACCGAAGACCTCAGTGAAGGCAGCCGAAATTTGAGAATTTAGACGATGTTTTTATAGGAAAGTTTTCCTCACACTATTTAAAACGAAATCTGCAAAGAATTTGGGACAGTATTCAGCCTTACCACTATAATCTTTCAATTTCAAGTATCTACAAGAATATTAAAAAGTCAAATTGGATTTATCGGATGCCTTAGTCTCTTCTGTCGTCTAACTATTCTCTTGCTGAAAATTATGAAAGGTTGCTATATAAAAACGGAAATAGGAGGTCAAGGAGTAACTGTAGAACCAATTCAAAACTCCTAGATTGCTCTCCAGTGCTACCCCAAGAATAGCCATGTAAAATATTTTGGGTTTGTTTAGTTTCTATAGTCTTTTTAGACCAAAACACAAAAATTTGCAACCGAATTTCTGCAATATAAAGGAAATTTTCGTTAGTGGTCTAAAAAGACTACAGAAACTAAACAAACCGGAAATATTCTACATGGCTATTCTTGGGGTAGCACTGGAGAGCAATTTAGGCGTTTTGAATTTCTTCTACAGTTACTCCTTGACCTCCTATTTCCGTTTGAAGACACTGAAATCCGAACCACGCTGCTTATGACAATACAATGTATTAGTAAATTTCCCTCTCAAAAGTTTAGCCGGAACACTGTTTTTGAACCGTATTTGCATGGCGTCTTTTACTTCTATTCTAAAATAACTCAGTCTCCACTAATCATTGAGATATTTAATTGTCATTATTTCCTTTTCATCAAATTATGCAATCGGTTCTCTAAAAGATCCATAAAACCGTACAATATTTGCAGTTGTTTGCCAAAGTGTGCCAATAAATTTGTTTGATATGGAAATTTTGTCGCACATTAAACATAGAAAGTATTTCGAATGAATGAATAATTTTTATTTGGCTTTTACAACGATTAACAAATCTACATATTACGCTTAGACTTAGATAGGATAGGACTTTCGGACTCAGGAGGCCGTAGACTTATATTTTCATATTATTGCTAGGAAGCCATTGATTTGTGCTAATCAGAAAGTAAAAAAATCACTGGAAAATACTCGATGAAATTAATAGGGAATAAGAAACAGTCGCAAAAGGAAAGTCTACACTCGTTCACTAAAAATTTACCAATATCGCTATTTGTGCATTTTGTGCAATGGATGCATTAAATCCATTTTGTGCGCACGTTAATTGGCCTACACTGCGCTTATTAGGTATATGAAAATATTGACAACAGGCTACTTCAGTCGAATGGTAGTTTAATATCCGTTACATAAAACTTTTCACAGGATGCCTTGAAGATGTCAATACTTGACGGTACAGAATCGTGGTCTGTGGATGAGGAAACATATTTTATCATTCAAATAAATCTTTTCGTGACTTTTCGAGGCAGATGACCTCTAAAAACTATTGACAACAAATGTCACACTCAAATGTTCTTGGATCAGACTTTACTTAGAATGAAGACGTTGGTAGCCTCATATATGGCAGGATGTATTAAATAACTTTCCACAAACATTACACTGGAATCGTACCGTTCAGCCGTATGGGTGGCTTCATGCTTTTTCAAAATATCGGATGTTTTAAATGATTTGCCGCAAACATTGCACTGGAATGGTCTTTCAATCACATGGATGATTGCATGGGCTTTTACATCAGAGGATCTTTTAAATGATTTACCACAAATATTGCACTGGAACGGTCTTTCAACTGTATGGGTGACTTCATGCACTTTTAATTGAGTGGATCTCTTAAAGCATTTGCCACAAATATTGCACTCGAACGGTCTTTCAGAACTATGCGTTACTTCATGGCTTTTTAATTCACGGGATCTTTTAAATGATTTTCCACAAATATTGCACTCGAATGGGTTTCCTTCGAATGGGTGACTTCATGTATTTTTAATTCATTGGGTGTTTTAAATGATTTGCCACAAATATTGCACTCGAATTGTCTTTCAGCCGCATGGTTGTCTTCATGCCGTTTCAAGAAGGAGAATTCTTTAAATAATTTGCCACAAATATCGCACTCGAATGGTTTTTCAGTCCTATGGGTTACTTCATGGTTTTTTGAGTGATTGGATCTTTTAAATGATTTTCCACAAATATTGCACTTGAAACGTTTTTCACCAGTATGGGAGTATTCATGATTTTTTAAGTGATCGGATCTTTTAAACGACTTTCCACAAATGTTGCATTCGAATGGTAGTTTCGCCGTATGGGTTACTTCATGGCTTTTTAATTGATTGGACGTTTTAAATAATTTTCCGCAAATAGTGCACTCGAATGGTTTCTCAGCAGTATGGATGGCTTCATGAACTTTCAAGTGGGAGAATCTTTTAAATGATTTTCCACAAATAGTGCACTCGAATGGTTTCTCATCCATATGGATGGCTTCATGCACTTTCGATTGGGAAAATGTTTTAAATGCTTTTCCGCAAATATTGCATTCGAATGGTTTTTCAGCCGTATGGGTGAATTTGTGTCCTTCTAATATAGCGGAGGTTTTAAATGACTTTCCACAAATATAGCATGCGAATGGCCTTTCACCCTTATGGGCGACTTCATGCGCTTTCAAGTCCCTTGATGTTTTAAACGATTTTCCACAAACATTGCACACGAGTGGTCTCTCATCATTATGGGCGAATTCATGGATTTTCAACTCAAAGGATCTTTTAAAGGCTTTTCCACAAATATTGCACTGGAATGGTCTTTCTGCTGTATGCACAAATTTATGCCCTTTTAAGTAGGCGGATGTTTTAAATGATTTTCCACAAATATTGCACTCGAACGGTTTTTGAGCCATATGGGTGACTTTATGCTGTTTCATGTCCTTGGATGTTTTAAATGCCTTCCCACAAATATTGCATTCGAATGGTCTTTCATCCGTATGGGTGTCTTCATGCTTTTTCATGTCTTTGGATGTTTTATACGCCTTCCCACAAATATTACACTCGAATGGTCTTTCATCCGTATGGGTGACTTCATGCTTTTTTAAGTACCTGAATGCTTTAAATGCCTTTCCACAAACATTGCACTCGAATGGTCTTTCATCCGTATGGGTGACTTCATGCACTTTCAAGCTCCCTAACCTTTTAAATGATTTACCACAAATATTGCATTCGAAAGGTCTGTCAGCCGTATGGGTGACTTCATGCCGTTTCAATGTCAAAGATGTTTTAAAACATTTTCCGCAAACATTGCACTGCAAACCTCCGATACTACTAATTTGATGGCGCTTCAAACACCCGGGCGTGGTACTGAAATTGTAAAAAGACAATTTTTTATTGTAAATGTTGTACTCAAAACAATTTAATATTTTCGGGAACAGCACAGATTACCCATTACCCACAACTCTGCACTTTGCGTGTGTTGTCTTTACGGGAAGTGGAATCATCGGCCCTAGTTGTAGAACTCATTAGCATTTCGTATTGGGAAGCGGCTTCCAGCATCTGTGTGCTTTCTGTAAAGATAAATAAATGTTAAAAACCTTTAAAAAACCGGTTAGACGTGCTAGAAAAAAAGAAAAACAAGAATTCAATTTCTATTAACAATTACAACAACATAACAAGACAGTCAGACAGATCGTTCATTGTTATAAAGAGTTCGCTGCGCTCCTCTTAATAATTGATGGTATTTTGGGAGACTTTATTAGTTTGACTTCGAAATTGTACAAAGGCATTGTAATTATAAAGTTTATTTTAGATACTTTAATTATCTAACATCGCATTTTAAGTTTGTACATGTAGTATTGTAAGATACGAAGATATTAAACGAGTTTTACCTGTGTCATCCAAATATTCTGCACTTGGCCCAGGACTAAGGAATTCGTCAATTGTAATATCTTCTTCGCTTTTTATTCTGTCTAGCACGTCGATCTCTTTATTACTTTCCATTTTTAATCAATTGTAAACTAGCGATTTTATATTTGTCACTGTTTTTATAGTTTTATTTGTCATCTGTTTCAGTACTCCTGCTTTTCTGTTAATTTGGCCCTGTTTCGCTTTTATCGCGCCAATCCCTAATACTTGTAGTGTAGCATAGTGCCCCATGAGATAGTTTGTTTTATATTTATATCTAAAGGAGATATGGCATATATTTTATAAGTTGGATTACACATAATGTCTTAATGTTGGAAAATACATTACAGGCTTTTTCCTATGAAGCGTGACGTGGGGCCACAAGTAATGTTATTTCCCTGTGATGCTTGACTTGCGGTCAACGCTGTATTTTCCCTTATATTTATATATATTTATATATGTAGTTTATATTTATTCAATTGCGAAAGCTCATTACAATTTACAATCTATTTTTTTATAAATTCATACTAGTACTTTCACTGCTTCCTGACCAACCTAAAACACCATTCATCGGTGTACGTGCTATTTCTCCCTCACGGTGAATTAATCAAACCAAAGATTTTTTTCATGGTACATTAATTGAACAATAAGAATTCCTCACGCTTGATTGAATTTCGATAATAAATGCTAATAATAAGATATTTTAGTACATACAATTTACTAGGGCGTCCAAAATAATCAATGGTGTTTATCACACATTTTATTTTAGAATCAGTAATGCAGCAAATGGTCAAACATTAATTTGCAAAAGTTTTTAACAGAAATACACTTAATATATGTACAATCTAATTTAAACGCTGTTGAGTAATCACCCCTTGTGAGATTTTGCATTTTAACATCAGCTTAAAGTAAGTAAATATCTTACAAATAACTCTGTATTAAATAGTCAATAATGCCCCAATCGTTGGAAGTTTGAAAATTACAACTATATTATCTACCAAACAAAGAGTTCATTATTGACGAATGTGCTGAATGAATGTTTACATTGCAATAGATAAGGTAATAATAAAGTTGAAATTAAATCATATGGTTAATTGACAGGAGCGATTCCATATCTTTCGAATGTACCCGAACGATTGGCATATTCCATGTACATAGGAAATGTAGATTGAACAGTTGGAATTTTTTCAGTAATCCCAGGTAGCAATTGCTTGCATTTATCGCTGATGCGATTTATAACAGAGCCTTTTTCCACTCGAGAAATGACAGGGTGACTTGTTGTGAGATCGGCATAACTGTTGTTTTTCCCATAGGAGTTTGTAAAAATTGTTAAGAAACTATTTTTCTCTGTTTCCTCTTTTATTTTAGTTTCGAACGCTTCAATACTAACCAGGGTCAATTTGTATCCGAACTGCTGAGCTATCACGATCATATCAGATACATATGTCGGTGTTGGCTGAACTATATTAAAGACACCGCCATTTATTTCATTGTGGAAAATGACATCCACTGTTAACCTACTGACAATATCGACCGGAATGCTGTACCAGCAACCCTTGACATCGGGAATCATACCAAACCTTAAAGACAAAAAGAAGCTGTTCATTGTAGAGTTAGTGTCAACAGTGAAGCGCCCCGTTTCACTATTGCCTATCATACTGGAATATCGAACAACAGTGCAAGGAATTCCTCTTTCATTGGCCTGCCTTAATAACTTTTCACAAACTAACTTGGACAAAGAATAACCTAATATAAGTTCATCGCCCATATTTTCATTGTCTGGAAAATCTTCATAAATAAAACCATCTTCTGTGTAACGGTTGATACATGAAAAGGATGAGGAATAGAACACTTGTTTTGTTTTGATAGTGCAGGCAAACTTTAAAACGTTGAGTGTTCCAAAAACATTGACAGATCTAACGTCTGCTTTATTCATCTTATTTACCTGGTATTTGTCAGTATGGTTTGCCCGGGCTGCTAAATGCAATATAATTTCCGTTTTCGCAGCAAGTTTATTGTACTCTTCTTTAGGAAGACCAAAATTCTCATCTGTAATGTCGCCGTTAATAGTCGCAATCCTATCTACATTGACGTGGTTAAATAAGTCATATTTTTTCAAATTGGCTATTAATTTTCGACGAGATTGTTCGGCTGTTTTCCCTCGAATCAAACAACAAATATTCAATTTGTCATTTTGTGCCAACTCCTTTAACAAATGACAACCCAAATTGGATGTAGAACCCGTAATCAAAATATTGGTGAGGTGTGACGGCTTTGTGACAATGGAATCGAGAGCTCGAATTTCTTCTGGTAAAAGAGAATCCTTCTCAATTAATGCAGCCAAAGCATTAGAATCTACTTCATCGGTTAGCAAAGCTTGTGTTCCACCTCCGGGCACGTGTGACTCTAACTCAACGGTCATTGTTTGTTCAGCCACATATTTACTAAGAGAATTTATGGTTGGGTTATCCATCAATGCAGCAACATTCAATGTTATCTTTTTGCCAACAATATTTTGAAGCTTATTCTTCATTTCAACAGCCATTAAAGAATCCAATCCCATTTCTTGGAAAGTTTGAAATTCGTCAATAGTTTCCGAGTCGGGGAGCTTTAAGGTTTGTCGAATGAGAGCAGTAAGCTTAGTTTTAATGTAAGCTACTCTTTCGTCCAAAGAAAGTGGTGATATCTCCTTCCAGAATTTTTCTGACTGCACCGACGATGGAGTACTGTCTGTAGTTTCTGTGTCGTCAATAAGTTCAGAAAGAACATTTCCTAAACTAAAGTATTGTTTAAATTCATTTAATTCTACTTGAATAACGCCCACCTGAAGTAAATCTGGCCGATTCATAATGAACTTTAATGTAGCAATGCCTTGATTAGGGGTAAACGGTTTGACACCGAATAGTCCTTCTTTGCCAAAAGCAGTGTTTGAAGCAGCACCAACTTCAGCCCACCCACCCCAATTTATGCTTTGGGCGGGAAGACCTAAAGAATATCGATATTGCGCAAATGAATCTAAGAAGGCATTAGCAGCAGCATGATTGCTTTGACCCATTGGTCCAAACATGCCCGCCATTGAAGAAAATAGAACAAAATGTTCTAAATTTAAATCTTTTGTTAAATTATGCAAATTAATGCAACCATTCAGTTTTGCATTGAACACTGATTGATACTTTTCCCAAGTCTGGTTCATGTAAATGGCATCTGAGATTACACCCGCAGAGTGAATTACACCTCTCAAAGGAGGCAAACGATATTCTGCAGATGACATAATTTCAAATAGTGACTTTAATTGATCCCAGTTACCGACATCAACCTGGAATGTAAAAATTTTGCACCCTTTTGCTCTAAGGGTATTTAATACTTGTACAACAGAATCGCTAGGAGCCGTTCTTCCTATTAATATCAAATTTTTGCAACCAGAATCAGTCATCCACTTTGCTACTTCGAGTCCTATTCCTCCTAATCCTCCAGTAACCAAATAAGTAGCGTTACGATTGAACACAACGTCCTTTTTTATAACTTGGTTGCCATCCTCCGTTATATCGGGCATTGTAACCACAACCTTTCCTATATGTTTTGCCTTTAAAAAGTAATTCAGAGCATCTCTGATATTGCAAACAGCAAACTTAGAATAGGGCATTGTTGTGTAAACTTCGTCAGGATTAAAATCTCGTTTCATGTTTTCTAACAAATCTCCCATTTCGGTTTCCGTTAATATTTCAAGGTCAACAAGCGAGTATTGAATGTCAGATCTCAATTCGTGAACTTCTTCTGGTTTCCAAACATTAACTTTACCCATTTCCACAAAACGAGCATTTGTGGCACACGCTTTTAAAGATGTTTCTTTGAAACCAGCTCCAGTGAGAGAATTGAGAACCATGTCAACTCCTCTTCCATTGGTCACCCTGGCTATTTCATCACCGAATGTTAAATCGCGGGAATGAAAAACGTGTTCAATGCCAAGTGACCGCAAATAATTTCTTTTCCTGTGAGATCCAGCTGTAGCAATAATTTTAGCTCCAATACGTTTTGCAACTTGAATAGCAACAAGACCTACTCCTCCGGAAGCCACATGGATCAAAATAGTTTCATTCTTTTTCAAATTTGCTACAGCCACAAGGCAATGATAGGCCGTTAAAAGAACAGAGGGTATAGTTGCAGCATCAGCGTAAGTTATTTCTTTGTGCTTCAACATTATAAAGTCTTCATGAGTTATCGCATGACTGCCCACGGCGCTAGTAATAGCAACTCCATAAACTTCATCTCCAATATTGAATTTAGTGACTCCAGGACCAATATTGGAGACGATGCCAGCGAAATCGGAACCTACGGTCTCTTTAATTGTTGTGTACATCTCAGGTTTAAGAATCACAAAAATATCCCTAAAATTGAAGGCTACTGCTTTGACAATAACTTCAACATATTTTCCATCTAAAGGCTCTTTTGCTATTGACATAAAACTAAGATCATTTATCTTTTTGGACTTTGGAATATCAACTCTGTACCTGCCTTTCGGAAGCGTTAGTGGTGCTAAAGTTTTTGGCAATTTTGTATAGCGTGCAACGTACTTTTTCAAGCTTCTGTAGCAAACTAAAACTTCTTCTTTATCGAATACTTCAAAAAATATTTGCTCACTTTCCACTAAGGAATCTGACTCATCAGGATCTAAATCAATCATTTTGCCTTGCATTTTTGGCACCTCATTGGAAAGGCTTTTTGCCATTCCCCAAATAACTGCGTTTTGGGGGTGTACAAACTTTTGATTCTGAATAAAGTAGACTCCTTTGGTTACAACAATAAATTGTAAATAATGATGAGACTTCTCTGAAAGATATTTGCAAACACTTAAAAGGGACTGATGAATAAGTTCATTATTGTTTTCACCAATCACAGTTGCCAAAAATAAAACGCCTTTTACGTCGTATTTTGCTGTATAATTCTCTATTGCGGTTTTCATATCATCCTTTGTAGAAAGGTCAATGTAGCATGTCTTTTCTGGATCGTCAGTTTTCAGTCTTTGTTGCTTTGTTTTAATACATAAAACTTTGTCGCACAGGGAAGAGAATTTCCATTCCAAATTCTTGCTCAGATTTCCTTCCTCGACAATTATAACCCAAGCTGTTGTTTTTGAAATCTTTTCAGACATGTTTCCTAATGCTACAGAGATTTTAGAAACTTCAAATGGTTTCTGTCTAACTGCTCTAGATACAAGAGATGCTATAAATTCATCCTTGGAAGACACATTAGTGGCTTCAGTAAAACCGGTATCTTGCATTACTTTACTCCAAATTTCAGTTGAAACAACTGAATGCCGTGGTCGTATATCAAAATCAGTAAATTTCCAGTAACCTTCTAAAATTCCGAAAATGGTATCCATAGCACGATTAGGTTCTATGGTTTCCTGGAGCAATAAAATCCCATTAATTCCAATGAGCTTACGAATGTTTGATACAGAAACACGTAAATTTTCAGTGGCATGAATGACATTGGCCGCAACAACTACATCGTAATAATTTGGGCAAAATCCTTGGGTGGATGGGTCCTTTTCTATGTCTAACACTTTATAATCAATTCCACTTATGCCTAAAAACTGTTCCTTAGCTCCTTCAAAAAAGTGCGGAGAAATGTCAGTGAATGTATACCTGAATGGAATTTCCTCTTTTTGCAAAACAGCTAAAATTTCTTTCGTTGTAGCAGCGCTCCCCGCGCCTATTTCTAATATTCTTACGATACTATCTTCTTGTTTACCGTCTGACTTAAAGCTCTTCAATGCCAATCCAAGGTAGTTAGCTGAACGTATATTTGCCACAACACATTCGTTACCTTTGGTATAAATATCTAAAGGATTAACATTTTCATTACCAAACAATGCAGACACTGGTGTTTGTTTTCCTGTCATCACATTCCACGTATGATTCATGCAGCTATGTAAAACGTCAGCAGTAATAGTTCTGCCAACTGAGCATCCTTCCATATAAATAAAGTCATCGATATCCTTTCCCCTTCTTTCTATTTCGTCAAGTGAAGGAAATTCTTTAATGCACGACCAACCTACAACAGTGCCATTTTCAAGTACCTCTACACCATATCCATCTTCGCAGAGAATTTCAAAAAACCTTTTGACAAGCATTAAATGAGCTGGCACAATGACGTGATCTTGAATGACTTCATCTACACTGTAATATTGTCCAATTTTGGGTACGAATCCATTTTTCGAAAAGGTTTTCATTATTCCTAAGGATACACCTTCAGCTGATTTTGCTTGACATTCCAAATCATACATAAGCATATGTTTCTCCATACACTGGTGAAGCAATTCAACGCATAACTCAGTATCTGCTATTTGACTCGTATCTATTCTAGCCTGGACAGGACCTACTCGTTGTCGCCATATTTCGTGGTACATACCGGGAAGCATGTTTTGATGTGCATTTATTACATTAGTAAACGAACTAACGGATGTCCGCAACAGTCGTACACCTACCATTAAAGCTAGCAAAACATTTTTATCGCTGTAGAGGGCCACAGTCCCCACAGTAGTACCTTCTGCCCACTTTGCATGAGCATAAACACATTCGGACACACAGTCATTCACCATAAAAACATAATCTATTCCTACAGGTAAATAAAGATCAACATTTTCTTGACCAATGCTCAAACCAAATAATTGAATCATGGCGTCCAGTATTATTGGGTGATATACATAATCTTTAATATTTCCCGCATTAACAGGCAACGGAATTAGAGCAATAGCTTCGTTAACGCCAGCCCACGCGGTCTCTATGCTTTGAAATGACTCTCCAAAGAAAATGCCAATTTCTGGAGCAAGTTTATAAAATTCGCTGGATTCCTTTTCTACTGGGCAGCGAATTTTAATGGAATCAATATCCTCGCTATTGTAGGTTTGTTTTAGTGGTGCAATAATTTCTTCCCTGCCTTCCATCGGTTCATTTTCTTTTTCATGTGTAGCTACATTTTCAGACTTTTCTATTGTTATTTTTTCGTCTGGTACCCAACTGATGGATTCTTTCAGCATGACATATGCGCTTGAGTACCTTTTCCACCCTTTCTCATCATTATAGCCATTCAACTTTCTGTATAAATAGACTTTTACATGAAAAGTGAATAATTCTTTTTTCACAGGAGCTACAATCACCTGAGTCTTATACCTTTTCCCCTCTTCCAACTGAAAAGGAGCCTCAACTACAAAATCTTTTACAGTCAAAATACTTCTTTCATCCTCCTTATTCTTCAACAATATATCTTTTCCTGCCGCTAAAATTATCTCCAAAAATCCAGCACCAGGTAGCACAATAATATGCGCTACTTGATGATCTTTTATGTAAGGAAGATCTACTAAATTCCACAGTTGCTGATAAACATTTTCAGAAACATCAGCTAACATAACCCTTTTCCCCAAAAGTGGATGAATAGACCTTTCAAGACCTTCTGTAGAAAAATCAATCCAATGCTTTTGCCTCTGAAACGGATATGTGGGCAATTCCAATTTCTTTCGTGTTACTCCCCTATCCAAAGACTTCCAATCAACATTTACACCATTGGTATAAAATGACCCTAAACTTCCAAATAAGGTTTCGTAGTCATCTTTATTTCTCCTTAGTGAAGGAAGCCATAAGTTTGTTCCTGAGCAATTCAAATTGACCATACCTAATGCCAGCAAAACTGGATGAGCTCCAATTTCAATGAACACATTGCAACCAAATTCTCTCAGAGTATCCATGCCCTTTTGGAAATTGACCGCTTCCCTTGCATGCTTTGCCCAGTATTTTCCATTTTCCATTCCATTCTCATCCAGAAGTAATCCGGTTGTCCCTGATACGTATTTGTATTTTGAATTCTTGTAGAAAATTTTGTTTGCAAATTCCTCGAAACATTGGGTAATAGAGTCCATTTGTCTAGAATGAAAAGCTTGAGCAGCTGCCAATGTTTGAAATTTTGTTCCATTATTTCCGCAAAAAACAGTAAAAGCTTCAAGGGAACTTCTATTTCCAGCTACCACTACCTCATCTGCTGAATTTATTACAGCAATGTCCAACCACATATCAGTATGAGTGCTTAAAAATTCTGCAATGAGTTGGGAAACCTTGTCCTTTGATGAACGAATAGCTACCATTCCTCCTGCCGGAAGATTTTGAATTAACCTACTTCTTTCTGCGAGTAAAATCAAAGCATCTCTCAGGTTAATAATGCCGGCTGCAATAGCTGCAGCAAATTCGCCAACACTGTGGCCCAATACACAATCGGGTATTACTCCCAGGCTTTCCCAAAACTTTAAAAGTCCGTATTCGACAGCAAAAATTGATAATTGGCTGAATACAGTTTGGTCCAACAAATTTTGAGATGCCTCGTTCCATAAAGCGTCCTTAATCGAAATACCTATGTGATTTTCTATAATATTTTCGCATTCGTTTATGGCATTTTTAAATTCAAAATTAGAATGAAATAGAGATTTAGCCATTCCAAAGTATTGAGAACCCTGTCCTGTGAATAAGAAGGCAATCTTTGGCTTTTCATTGAGAACAGGAGGAGTGTAAGCGCTATTGTCTAGAGCTTTTTGGAAGTCGTCAACAGTTTTCCCGGAAAGGGCCAACCGGTATTTTAAATGAGCTCTTCCAGTATTACAAGTATAAGCCAGATCGCCAATATTTACATCAGGGTTATCAGTGAGATATTTAATATAGATATTAGAAAGATCTTTAAGAGCGTTTTCCGATTTGGCCGAAAAGGTAATCAAATGAAGAGGTGCTTCAGAATCCAGAAACACCGTTTCTAGTGATTGCATTACCTCAGTTGGTGGTGGTTCTTCCACAATGACATGAACGTTAGTTCCGCTGATGCCAAAGGAACTTACTCCCGCAATCCTAACCCTTTCCGGATTTCTACTCCACTGCTGCGACTCAACGGGTATTATTGCTGGAACAGTGTCCAAATTTATACTTGGATTCAATGTTGTAAAATTCATATGCCTAGGAATCACTTCGTGTTCCATAGACAAAAGAACCTTTATAAGACCGGCTAATCCTGCAGCAGATTCCGTGTGTCCGGTGTTGGTTTTAACCGAACCGATTATAAGGGGTTTATCCCGCTCACCGGTATAACCAGCAGATATAGCAGCGAATTCTATCGGGTCTCCAATGGGAGTACCAGTTCCATGTGCCTCCACATAATCAACATCCCCAGGTTTTATTCCTGCATTTGCCAATGCGTCTTTAATTGCAATTTCTTGGCAAAGTTTACTCGGGGTACCAAAATTTGAGGATGTTCCTTCGTTACTCATTGCAGACGCACGAATTATTCCTAGAATTCTGTCTCCCTGCTTCAAAGCATCTGGCAGGCGTTTCAAAACAATAACGGCGACACCCTCTGCTCGGCCAAACCCATCGGCACTTTCATCAAAAGTTTTGCAATGACCATCTTTGGCAAGAATTGGAATTTCTGTAAGTGGCAATTGAACAATGATTATGTTGGCTCCCAGAACTAATCCTAAATCGGATTCTCGTTTCTTAAGACTGTCACAGGCTAAATGTAAAGCAACCATCGAAGAGGAACAACCACTTTCTGTAGCCACATTTGGGCCATTTAAGCCCAAGAAATATGAAACTCGAGCAGATGTTGCGGAGAAAGCGTTTCCCAAAACCACATGATGAAAATCCTGCCCTGATGTATTTTCAGTGATCAATCTTTCATAGTCGTGTGTCCAAATACCAGTAAAGACTCCTGTGTTACTTCCCTTCAAACTATGTGGGTTAATGGCTGCATTTTCTAAAGCCTCCCAAGCTACCTCCACCAAGAGCCTTTGCTGGGGATCCATAAAAGCTGCCTCTCTGGGGCTAATGCCAAAAAATTTAGCATCAAACTCATCAATGGGACATTTTAGAAATCCGGCTTTTGATTCCGTGTATCTTGAATCATTCATCTGGAAGTCAAACAAGCGTTCCAAAGGAACCGAGCGAATCCCATCTCCTCCCTTTTCCAATAAATCCCAAAATTCAGCACTGTTGTTAGCACCGGGGAATCGACAGCTTTGTCCCACAATCGCAATAGCATCTTTATAGTAACTCCGTTGTTCATTGCCAGTTCCAGTTGTAATACCATTCTTCTCCAGAGATGTTGCAGAATTCTTTAGCTTGGATTCCACTTCTTTCCAAGAAGACATCCAAAACTTCAAGATAGCCTTTTAAAATGAAATATATTATTCAGGTTTAGGTACTGACATTGCAATTAAGAAATGGATTTATTTTTTACCTGAAATGACGGTGATTCCAATTTTGAGGCGTTGCCATTTTTTAAATATGTAATGGATTTGTTTCCAAGAGAAGCAATTTTTATATCCAGGAGACCGCTATTTGTAAAAAAAGGAATAACTGTTACTAATTTGCTTTATTTAAACGTTCCAATACATTTTGAGCTCCTAAATGCGATATCGATATGTCCTTATTTGTTATTTATATTAATATTTGCAATTTTAATTATGACGGAAATCGTATTCTGATTCAAGCGCTAGCGCTACTCCAAAAAACAACGTATTTCAAATTCTTATTTTTGCAAAATTAATTACAACTGCAAATTGTTCAGAAAGACGAAAACGGTTAAATGCAAAAAATAGTATTTGATATACGTCGTTTTACGAATTACCGCCACAATTGAAATCTAAAAAATTTTAGTAGTTCTATAGCCCTATTATTTATTAACAATCTGGTGAAGTACTGAAATCTTTAAAGATGTACTTACTTCTTCTTTGCAAACTTGTTAGTGATATTAAAGTTATACGTTTGGTGTAGCTTTCCAATTTTCTCGAGACCATAATGTACCTTCAGAACTTGGGACACTAAAATTGCAAAGAAAGTCTAACGTAAAAACGGAATAAATGTACCACAGTGCAAAATAATAGTCCACAATGGGAGCTGTATTAATTTTTGGAATTGCCAAGGATAGCAAAAGTTTATAAAACTTAAATATAATATAATAAATTGACTTACGATTTTCGAATTTGTTTGTTGCGGACAGTTTAGTGATAACTTGGTACTGTTTCATGTCTGGTGTGATGACCATAAGGGACGTATCCATTTGGTTTCCATTTTCACCGAGAACCCTAACAGCAATGTTGCTGCTTAGATCGAACAACTCGTCGGAATTTTTCACAACCTGAATAGAAAAGCAAAATATAAAATATTGGTAAATAAACATACAGTGAAAACAGTCAAAAATTACAGTGTATTAAAAGTTTTATGAAATGAAACTAATTTTATTTATAAATTACCAATTTGTTGGAGCAGAGAACAACACATTTACCATAAATGGGTAAGTTCCAAGCATAAACTGCCATAATTTCCATTTTTGATAACTTCGTTTTGTGCAGCCTTCCATGCAGGTCCACCACTATGACATAATCAAAGAACTTGGACAGCAGCGACCTAATAAAAGATATATTTTATATTAAACTACAATCTCAAAAATGAAATTGCTATCTAATTTTAATTAAATAAGGAAAATATAGTCTTAAAAAGGAAGTCATCATTTGAACGCCATAATAAACCATATGAATATTAAAATACCCAAATATAATGATGTAGCACATTTTATACAAAAATAGTTTTTATAAGTGTAACTTTATTTAGTTGACTATATAATGTAAAATTAAAGTAATAAAATAAGGCAATTATCCAAGCGATAAAAGATTATACTTATGATTATCATGTAATCATGTAAATGTTATACCCCATATGGTCGGGTAGATCATCAGATATTAACACTACTGTATCAGCAGTGGTGACGACCCGAGATAATGATTTCGCCAAAACGATTGCCTGCACCGTCGTTTCTTCATCGACAGCTGCAGTAATCCACGCAGTTTTCTTTCTCCCTGAAAAGTAGTAATACGGAATCCAATCCATTAAGAAAAGTGATAAAAATTCCTTGTCGGAGTTTTTGAAAAAATGGCTAATCGTACTTTCGAAAAAGGATAATTTTGGTATAGTGGTTTCAGAATAAAACCGGCGCCATTATGATTATGACACATTTTTCTTCTTCAGTCTCGCATAATTAAATTCGATTCGTATTCACAGAAAAGATAAAATGCAAAAAGCAAATTGATAAAATTCGGCAAAAATAATTATCTCCTGTGATGACATGGAATTAAAATTATTTTAATAAAATGAAAAAATGTAGGATTGCCTCTGAAATATTACATGGCTTGAAATATTTGTTTGCCTTTATTTCTGCTTTAATCCTTATTCTAAATATATCAAATTTTGACCCAGTGGAATTAATTCTATAAACACGGTGTATAAATATTCTGAGACACTACCTGGATTAGTGTTCGGACCGTTTCGTTTAGAAAAACGAAAAACGCGTTTATTTCGTTTCGTTTCGTTTCGTTTTTGCCTAAAAAACGAAACGGTTTTTTCAAAAACGAAACGAAAACGAAACGGTTTTTTGAGAAACGAAACGAAACGAAACGAATTTTTGAGAAACGAAACGAACCGAAACGAAAAAAACGCGTTTTTTTCGTTTTGTAGCATATGAAGCAAATCAAAATAAATTTGGCCTTACAATACAATTCCCAGCAAAGTATCCCGACCGACTGCAATCGCTGTACAGTCGTTTGTATTCATTTCATTGCAATTTGCAGATGAAATTGTTTCAATACATTTTAGGTTTCTAGTAACACTTGTCATTATATTTTGGAGTAATTGCGATTATCTTTGCATAGCATCTATTTTCTTATCAATTGCGATTACTCCTATTTAAGGATGGTGGAATATTCGAGTATTTTAAAAAATTAGTTGAGTTAATATACAATAATCAAAGACCACTCAAATAGTCAATCATCAACTTACAGACATTACAGACAACCAAATTATTGAAATTAGTTTAAGTATAATGATTAACAAATTATTAGGCTATGCCCAGTTCTAATTATTAATTAAATTTAGATATGCCCTTAATAAAATTATATATAATTTAGCCGTTCTACGTCTTTTGTATGGTCATACTATATGTCAGTCGGCCATTTTGAAAAACCGTTTTTTTCGTTTCGTTTTGCATCATTTTGAAAAACGAAACGAAACGAAACGGTCTTTGGAAAAAACGAAACGAAACGAAACGGTTTTTGGAAAAAACGAAACGAAACGAAGTTTTCGTTTCGTTTTTCAAAAATAAACGAACCGAAACGGAAAATCCTAAACGAAACGAAACGGTCCGAACACTAACCTGGATATTAAACCAGTGGGCGGAAAGAAATATAATGCACTTTTAAAATATTTCGATAAAATGGAGTTTATTATATTGCAAATGCTATTATATTATACAAAAAATATGATAGCTTTTTTCTTACCGAACATTATAGGTGAGAACTTGGCAGATGATACTTATTAATCAATTTAATAAAGTAACAGGACAACAGAATTTGACCTACTGGGTTGTAAGGCTAATACAATAGTGCCAGTATTTGCAGGAGTTACAGTCTTATTACATTGTAATAAAACACTTAATTATTTTGCCCACCCGAAGCATTTTCTTTAATTCAGTAATAAAGAGTACACGCTTGCCCAACTATTCTTGAAGTAAGTAATATAAGCAATAGCTATATAAAAGTACTCTCCTGAGTATTCCATGCACAGTTCCAGTCGCACTCCCATGACATGACACATCCCAAACATGTTCGCTGCTATTAAACAACTACAGCATTTTATTTATTTCATTACTTTTCCATTTAATAAGCAAATTTCTCATTACTCAGAATAACCTTTGTCTCAAAATTGTCGTAGATAGAAACAGTGGAAATTATTTTCAACAATGAAATGATTTTCCATGGACAATATTGTCTAAATTAGTTTTAGCACTCGAAGTACCATATAATTAACTAAAAGTCTGAAAATTTAAACGTTTTAAGAAAAAGATGAAATTTAATAAGACAATTAAAATTTGAGCAAAAACGAATGCTTGTGACGACAATTTGGTATGTTTGGTAAAACATATTTTAATAATTGAAAAACGAAACTTTGCTTCCACTTCTTTATTTATTGTACCCAAACTTTGCCAAATGTTTTAATGTTTCCAAAACAAAGAATTTGCATCAAAACATTGTTGAGAAAGGTTGATAGCAGCATATGTTTTTCGATGACTATTGAAAATTCCTTAAAAATCAGATTTGCATGCATATGTGCATGTGCTGAAAGTATTGACAAAAAACAAGTATTACATATGTATGTTCTACAAGCATGGACCTATGCGCATTAGAAATGGGATTTTACAGTTCCGATAAATATGTACAGCGTTGGCCCCAAGTCACGCATCATAAGAATAGGAAAATGCTTATTATGCTTGAAAATGCTTCTCAAACAGTTGAGGGACTTTTCAAGATGCATGACGCGTTGTCCTACGAGCGTCCTGTTTCAAATTTCCGTATGATGCGTGACTTGCGGCCAATGTATTTACATACGTGAGCGAAGCTTTATTGTAATATAACAGTTTGGTAACAATGTATACTGTGGGAATTTCAGTTCTTTGGTGGTGTATTTAAATCCCTTTATTATTTACCATGTAATGAATAAATCTTTTGTTGTATAATTGCACTTGACGTTAATTACATATCAATTGAACTGACATTATTTCGACTTAAGATAGCTCACTTAAAGTATTACTTCTTCCCAATACCATTAACATGGGATTTTCTGAAAACATAACTTTTCCAAACGAGGAAAATGAAAAAGTTATCTTACAGCAATTTCCATTTGTAAGCTGGAGAACACACGATCAGGGATAGAAATAGTGTGAGACTGTTGCGCAACCTGAGGTTAATTATGTAATGTTTTTTAAATAATTAATATTTGATTATATTCGTAATTAATTACCCTAGCAGGTTTTGCGTCAGACCTCTACTATTTTAATAGATACTCCATTGCATAATAATAACACAAGCAGTCAGTACTCATCTCGGAATTGGAGCAGAACCTTCGGAAAATTTTAAATTTATTTATAAAACATTAAATGTGAAGCTATTTCGTACGTTGTTTAACTTTTTATTTATTTTAATATTTAGTTATTTCATGGTAAAATTTGTAAATTTTTGTTTAGCAATGCTCCTTTTACAAAGTGATAAGATTATTGGATTTACGCAAAATAATATTAGGTTTTGCTTACATGTCAGTATAATTCTCAAAAAACATGCATGGCATTACTATTACTTGCTCGTGAGAAAGACATAGAAGAAATGCGAATGCTGACACACAGATTTCTCGTAATAAAAACAAGATCACGATAAACTGCACGCAACAGTTTATTTCTTGGTGATTCTCCCATTCTGAACCGCTTTGCTATCCGACCGAACATTGGACTTCCGGTTGATGCTATCTCCTGCATGCTTTTCCTACACTACTTGCCTTGTGAAAGGATAGTTTACAAATCGCTACATTACATTACCCATATTACAAAATGCTAGAATGTGAAATGCCATGTAAAAGCAAAAAATAATAACAATACATGTAAATAATTATAATAATAGCCTAGAAAGTAACAAAAGTAACTAAACCAATAATATGATTGCCAATGTTTTTATAAATCATCATAGCATTAAATATTACATAGATTTATACAAACTTCGGAGCTTATACTTATTTAAAAAATATTTCCTTTAACAAAACTACAAACCCTTACTAGTTTAAATACGTATAAAACAAACTAGTGCAATAATATGCCTTGCCTTTCAATTATTTATCTATATTACACACTTCTAGTAATACCTGTCACTCTTATTACATAATTTCTCAGTGTGTTCTAATTTTCGCAAAGGAGTCAGTAATTATGTACACCTATTTAATAATAAATGTTGACCTGGGAAGTACAATTTTCGGCTAGATACCTGTTTACAGAGAAAAGGCTAAAAATCTCAACTAGGTTCACACAAGTATAAAATTAAACTATTAAACAAAACTTAAAACTGCGTACTATTATATTACCCTGGTTTCATTTAAAGAGCAATAATGCAGTTTAGTTCCCACTGACCCTTTTCTTTCAATATTCTACTAAGCGAATATGCAGTAATATCCACTAAGCGAATACTACAAAAATTAAACAAAACAGAGCAACGACTTACAAAAATTACAAACCAACAATTTACAAAAGTCTGTCTTGGTGTCTTCGTACTACAGGTTTTAATATAAATTCTATTATGCTTGAAATGAATGCATTTATGGAGTTAAAAAAGTGTGCAAGTAATATCTGGACAACTTCCTTTGTTTCTTGGGATCCGTCAATTGTTCTTAAAAGTCCCACGAACATTTTGGCCAGCATTGAAAACAAAATTCCACAGCTGGTTTATATAGACGTATACATTTTCCCATCCCAAAATAATTATTGTATCATATTACATCTTTTACAGTTTAATGATGTGCAGTAATGGGATCCAAAATTAAATACTGTGGTGTCCACATTGTTTGTCAATATTCTCACTCCTAAACAACTCATCTAGTACCGTAAGGAAAACTACTTTTATGCTACGGAGTTGAACAGTTGGTAAACATCTTTACAATATTTATATTGAATAAAATATCCATAAGTTAACTGTATGAGAAGACAAATCCGGATGAATTAAGTTAGGAATCTTAGTAAATTGAAAAACTCATTCACTACTAACTAAGAAAAAAGTAAGACTGTAAGAAAACTGAGACACTAAGTCACTGTTTGTTTACATATACATTGTCTAACCAATTGTACTTATTAATGACGGGTTGATTAGCATAAGGACATTAGAAATTTACAAACAAATAAACCATTGCAACGCATATAAAGAAAGGAGCCAAGAGCACACATGCTAGCGGAAGCAAAACAAAGAAAATATTAAAAACTTCTTAACATCTTAACGCCAGTCACAATTTAATATATATAAAGTAATTTAATTTCTTCTAGAGTCTACGAAATGTAGTGGTCACCAATGCAGACTACGACAAATACACAACATACAACATACCTTTGGACATAAACTAGGTTAAAGGTCACAAGGGTGTTACCGATTGACCCAATTTTTGAAAGGTAACCTACACATAGTCCCTAACACTGAAAGTTGCATCAAAATATTTCAATGCATTCCTTAGATATTTGCATACTCACTAACTAACTAACTAACAGACAGACGGAAAGCCAGAAAACATAAAAGGAGACTTCGCTCCCTTAATAATTAAAAACCCGTAATGATTTTTAGAGAGCGCACTGCTGAGAATGGATTTGAGAAAGTACTACAGCAATGTACAATAATGCAGGAGCTATATTCTCAACGACCTACAGTATGTCCCAGGAATAAGTTGCCATATACAAAAACAAGTGTTTCTCCCATAATTTTTTTGGGGAAATTGAGATAGCATTAGATTTACACCAAACATGACATCAGGAGCAATTTTGAAAAGAAATCGAAATTTCAAAAAAAAGAAATTACAAAAAAAAATTGAAATTGCTTCTAAGGTCATGGTTGGTGTAAATCTAATGTTATCTCACTTTCCCCCTAAAAATTGGTAAGAAGGAATACTTGGTCGTTTTTGAATATGGCAACTGATTTATGTGGCATACTGTAGTTAATGGCTAAGCTAGCAACTTCTACAGCTTCTGACTATATGCAGACAAGACAGATAATTGAGATAACCAAATTGAAGATTTGTATGTAAATGCGCCAATACCTCAAAATCTATTGACAGCTAAGCAATGACTTCCCGTTAGCTTTAAATTTCTGGAAGCAACACTTTTCCCAGCTGTACTAACTAATTTATAGGCTGCGTATATTCACAGTACATGTAAATCAGTAAAAATGGGGGAACATATAGTTTTTAAAGGGTAAAATAAGTTTTAATTGCGTGTAGGAAAATTATAAATTAGGCCTGAAGTAGTATTTTCGAGATTAATTATTTTTTTGGGTAAAGTTAGTTTAATAATGATGTCGGTAAATATACAGTATGTCTACACTAAGACCCGACATATCCCAAAGCGACCAAGTTTTTTTCCCTTTAAAATTATTTTTTGGGCAAGTGAGACAACACCGGATTTGCACCAAACAATTTTGAAAAAAATCAAAAATATTTTTTTTTAATTTCGGTTTTTTGAAATTGTTTTCTAAATTGCTCCTGAGGTGGTTTTTGGTAGAGAGTTGCACGGGCACCCTTACGGGCAGCTGCCTGGCCCGGCCCGTACGGGCACGGGCGGGCACAGGCGGGCACGGCCGTACAGAATGATGCCCGCGGGCGCCCGGTAGTGCCCTTAAAATTATCAAAAAAGTGAAACTTGGAATGGAAAGATTACAGTACAACCCAAGACCGTGCAATCAAATATTTTTACTCCCGCGACAGTAGCCATGCGTGTGCGTTCGTTTCTGGTTTTGGGCTGCACTTTTTCATTTCGCTTGCATTTATCCTGAATTCACTTGATATAATTACGGGTTCATTAATAACGCACTTGTTATGTCAAATCAAAGGGTACCCATATTCGAATTTTATACGAAACATTACATTTAGGGCATTGCATGTATGTATTTTATATAGTACGAGTAATATGTGGAGTTATTTTATAAACCCTTTCAAAAATTCAATTATTTCTTCACTTTTAAGATATTATTCTCTTAAACTTTTACATACAAACATTTACTTTACTTTTACATTTACTTTTACTTTTACTTTATACATTTAGTAGTCAAATCAATATCGAAAGTCACTCTGAAGTCATGAATTGGCGAATTGGGAAATAAATGCCAATGTACTATACTAAACAGTTATTAATGCACCAACTAACGTAATTTGAAAGTTGGAAAAATTTAACTGCATAGTTAACGGTCCTTATTGTACTAAACAAAAGTTAATTGCAAGATAAAACGAATGTAGTGCAAAAATGTATTTTCAAAGTACTGTATTTTGTACTTTGATGGCAAAAAATTATTTTCAGTCAAGTATTTGCATTTTGTGTTTTAAGAAAATTTTATTTAAGTATTTTATTTTGGTTTCGAGATTTTGAGTATTTTCGGCCATGTATTTTCAAAATACGTTTGTGAGTATTTTACCCTTCCATGCTAAATGTACATACAAGAACTTCGTAGAATAATAAATTTAACATGGTATTACTAAACCTTTAACCATGTGTCATAATAATAATAAACGTTATATAATCATAATAATACATTACAAAAAGTATCATAACAAATAAATATGTCAAATATTATTATATTAGAATAGATACATTTAAATGGTCTTTCATTAGCATAAACAAGTTTATTACGGCTTATTGTGGAATATTACTGAACTATGGTTTATCAACTGAGATTATATAAAGGATTTTCCGCCAATATTGTTTACAATGGTCTTGGAGCCGTATGGGTGACTTCATGCCCTATTAAGTGGCTGGATCGTTTAAATGATTTTCCACAAATATTGCACTCAAATGGTCCTTCAGCACTATGGGTCATTTCATGTACCTTTATTTGAGAGAATCTTTTAAATGATTTACCACAAATGTTGCATTCGAATGGTTTTTGAGCCATATGGGTGACTTCATGCACTTTTAAATCAGTGGATGTTTTAAATGATCTTCCACAAATATTTCACTTAAGGTTCCTGTATCCGGGTTACCCGAATAATTTACTTGCCTACCTTTTACACCGTAAAAAAGAATTATTTTAAAATTCATCATCTTTTTTAGAAAGTAACTTAAAATTATGAAAAATATCGCAAAAAAATCGTAATTTTTTGTAGAATAAAGTTATATTCTTTGCATATATCCACCTTTGATCCAAAGTGTCTAAATTTGACTTCCTGGCGCAAAATATGTTATATTGAACAAAGGAAATCAATGATGGGCAAGCAAAGTATATAACTTTATTCTACATAAAATGAAGAATTTTATCGAATATATTTCATAATTTTAAGTTACTTTCTAAAAAAGATGATTAATTTTGAAATAATTCTTTTTTACGGTGTAAAAGGTAGGCAAGTAAATTATTCTGGTAACCCGGATACAGGAACGTTAAATCGTCTCTCATCCTTATGGCGGACTGCATGCTTTTTCGTTTCCTTGGATGTTTTAAATGATTTTCCACAAATATTGAACTTGAATGGTCTTTCACCTTTATGGGTGGCTTCATGTTCTTTTAAGACGCTGGATGTTTTAAATGATTTTCCTCAAATATTGCACTGGAAAGGCCTTTCATCCATATGGGTGACTTCGTGACTTTTCAAGTCCCGGGATCTTCTAAATGATTTACCACACACATTGCACACGAATGTTCTTTCATTCGTCTGGGTGAATTCCTGCCCTTTCAAGTCCCCGGATTTTTTAAATGATTACCAGAAATACATTCGAATGGTCTTTCAGCCTTATGGGTGACTTTGTGCAGTTTTAATTGAAATGATCTTTTAAATGATTTATCACAAACATTGCATTCGTATTTCCGTTCAGCCGTATGGGTGACTTCATGCTGTTTCAAGTCAACAGATCTCTTAAAGGATTTTCCACAAACATTACACTCGAATGGTCTTTCTGCTGTATGGACGGCTTCATGCAATTTTAATTTGGCAATTGTAATAAATGATTTACCACATATGTTGCATTCGAATGGTTTTTGAGCCATATGGGCGACTTCATGGGCTTTTAAATGGGTGGATGTTTTAAATGATCTTCCACAAATATTGCACTCGAATGGTCTTTCATCCTTATGGCGGACTGCATGCTTTTTCGTTTCCTTGGAAGTTTTAAATGATTTTCCACAAATATTGCACTCGAATGGTCTTTCACCTCTATGGGTGGCTTCATGTTCTTTTAAGACACCGGATGTTTTAAATGATTTTCCACAAATATTGCACTGGAATGGCCTTTCATCCGTATGGGTGACTTTGTGACTTTTCAAGTCCCCGGATCTTCTAAATGATTTACCACAAATATTGCATTCGAATGGTCTTTCAGCCGTATGGGTGAATTTGTGCCCTTCTAATATAGCAGAGGTTTTAAATGACTGTCCACAAATGTAGCATGCGAATCTTCTTTCACCCTTATGGGCGACTTCATGCGCCTTCAAGTCCCTTGATATTTTAAACGATTTTCCACAAGCATTGCACTCGAATGGACTTTCATCACAATGCGTTACTTCATGGAATTTCAGCTCAGCGGATCTTTTAAAGGATTTTCCACAAATACTGCACTCGAATGGTCTTTCTGCTGTATGCACAACTTCATGCCCTTTTAAGTAGGCGGATGTTTTAAATGCCTTTCCACAAATACTACACTCGAATGGTCTTTCATCCGTATGGGTGACTTCATGGTCTTTCAAGTTCCTGAATGTTTTAAATGCCTTTCCACAAATATCGCACTCGAAAGGTCTTTCATCCGTATGGGTGACTTCATGCTCTTTCAAGTTCCTGAATGTTTTAAATGCCTTTCCACAAATATCGCACTCGAATGGTTTCTCAGCCGTATGGGTGACTTCATGCACTTTCAAGCTCCCGAACCTTTTAAATGATTTACCACAAATATTGCATTCGAAAGGTCTGTCAGTCATATGGGTGACTTCATGCCCTTTCAAGCTCTCCGACCTTTTAAATGATTTACCACAAATGTTGCATTCGAAAGGTCTGTCAGCCGTATGGGTGACTTCATGCCGTTTCAAGGTCAAGGATGTTTTAAAACATTTTCCGCAAACATTGCACTGCAAACCCCCGATACTAATAATTTGATGGAGCTTTAAACATCCGGGCGTGGTACTGAAATTTTAAAAAGACAATTTTTTTATTGCAAATGTTGCACTCAAAACGGATTTAATATTTTCGTGAACAGCACAGATTACTCATTACCCACAACTCTGGACTTTGTGTGTGTTGTCTTTACGGGAAGTGGAATCATCGGTCGTTTTTGTAGAATTCATTAGCATTTCGTATTGGGAAGCGGCCTTCATCATCTGTGCGCTTTCTGTAAAGGTAAATAAATGTTAAAAACCTTTTAAGAAAACCCGGTTAGACCAGCTAGAAAAAAAGAAAACAAGAATTCTAATTTCTATTAACAATAGCCTGCAGCCCGCCACATTTTGCCGCTAATTTAGATATATTCAGGTATTCAAAAGTAAGATTGACAATGTCAATTACTTTTCTCAAAACCAACGGTTAAAACACATAAGATAGATGGAGGAAGAACAGGACCGCATTGTAATTATAAAGTCCATTTTAGATACTTTAACTATCACGTCGTATTTTAAGTTTGTACATGTATTGCAAGATACAAAGATATTAAACGAGTTTTACCTGTGTCATCCAAATATTCTGCAGTTGGCCCAGGACTAAGGAATTCCTCAATTGTAATATCTTCTTCTTCGCATTTTATTCCGTCTAGCACGTCGATCTCTTTATTACTTTCCATTTTAAATCAATTATAAACTAGTGATTTTATATTTGTCACTGTTTTTATAGTTTTATTTATCATCTGTTTCAATACTCCTGCTTTTCTGTTAATTTGGCCCTGTTTCGCTTTTATCGCGCCAATCCTTAATACTTTTACTGTAGCAGAGTGCCCCATGAGATATTTTGTTTTATATTTATATCTAAAAGAGATTTGGCATACAGTATAAGTTGGCTTTACTTTTGAAAATGCAGCTTTAACAGTTGAGGGGCATTTTCAAACATAACAGGCATTTTCCTATGGTGCGTGACTTGCGGCCAACGCTGTATTTTTGCTTATAATTTATATTTATTCAAGTGCAAGTTCGGCTTAGAAAATGGGCAATGAGGTTTATCACACATTTTATTTTAAAATCAGTAATGCAGTAATAAATACACTTAATATATGTACAATCTAATTTAAATGCTGGTTTGTAATCACCCCTCTTAAGATTTTGCATTTTAACATCAGCTTAAAATAAATAAATATTATACAAATAACTGTGTATTAAATAGTCAATAATGCTCCAATCGTTGAAACTTTGAATATAACAACTAAATTATCTACCACACAAAAAATTCATTATTGATGAATGTGCTGAATGAATGTTTATTCTTTATTATCGGTTAAGTCAGGTTTCAAATGACAAATTGTGACGGGCAACTTCTTTTGTGAGATTAGAAATTTTCTCTTCCTGTACTTCAATTATTTTTTCTTGAGCTGAGATAGTTGAATTTTTAGCTGAAATAGTTGCATTCTTGGCTGAAATAGTGTCGTTCTTAGCTGAAATAGTTTCATTCTGAGCCAAAATAGTTGCAGTCAGAGATGAAATAGTTTCCGTCAAGTATGCATTGTTTTGCTTCAGTTTTGATATCTGGTCTAGTAGCAATTTGTATACTTCCTCAGCATTCAAATCACCTTGAAAATAAATTTAAAAAAATAAAAATAGAAAATAAATAGAAATGGTACATTTCACTTTATAATGTCATTAAAAGTTCAACACTAAAAATTCGAATTTTTAAGATACGTAAATAAGATACTTAAAAAACCTATTAGATTTCCTTTCGTTAATAAACTACAATGCTAAAATAAAAGAGAACATTTTTAGTTTTGGGGGTACCTTCTTCACCATTGATAATCCCCGAGCGAATATCCTAAAAATAAAAATTGAAATGAGACTTTTCCATTTATATTTTAAATTTAGCCCGTCGGAATGTTGACTGAGGGATACAGATATAGAGAGTGTCTTTATAATTATTAATGAGTACTTACCTCAACTTCCTTTCCATCCATGGTTGGTTTCAGAATATTTAGTTGCAGCAAACAGATGTAAATTTTTATGAAAATAAATTCGCAAATTAATATGAGTGTTGTAGCGTTGACAAAACCTCTGAATGAATTGCACCAAAGACCAAACAAACACTGGTTTATTTGCTCACAAGTATTTATGGATTTATGTAGGTCGAACTATTTCGTACCTATAAATAGATGTGTAGTTCTGTGTAAGTCTGGTTGGTCTTGTTGTCGAATATTGCTATATATATATCATGTAAGCACTTTATATTATATGTAACGGGGCACCGGTTATATACCAAAATCTGACTAATGTAAAATTATTAGATCAGTTTCATTAAAAATATAAAATATCAATAAGAATTGAATTAAAGTATGTATGACATATTGCACGGTATATACAAAGAAATTTTTTCCCCTAAAATATTTTTTGTGAGAAAATGAAATAGCACAATTTACACCAAACTTAACCTCAGGAGAAATATTTTTTAATTCATTATTTTTGTCGCCATGAGTAGTCAATGACAAGAAGTATGGGAAACGGTTTTGTCCCTTAAAAAAATATAAAATCCTGCAAAACATGCCAATCTTCTTATGAAAGACATGAAAGTTTATATTCCTTGAGTAGAACGTAAACGTCTGACTGCTATTCATAACTAAAAAAGACGTTTTGCCTAAGTTACTTGATGAAATTGTTTTCGTAAGTGTTTTAGGGCGACGATAGGGATGGGCCTTATGAACATTCCAAATTCGTAGTCTTAGTCTTATCCTTTTAATACACTTCATTAAAGTGCAACAAAAACTGCAAAAAATATAATTTTCTTCTTCAGGATTGCAAAATATTTTTGACAAATGCATCATTCTTCGTTTTAGTTTTGCAATTTTCATTTGCAATTAAGGCGTTAATGGAAAGAAAATGGAAATGCTCAGGTTTTCAGTTTTTAGATTGCCTACAAGAAGTATCAGCATCAAAACTAGCAAGGAAAATTATCCGGCTTTTGCAATCCTTTATAATCGCGTTGATCTATTGTATGTACTTTTATTGTTTCTACTTTTAAAAATGTCTATAAATAAGGGTAGTATACAATTTTTTCTTGTGCTTTTACTATTCTGTATTGTCAGACACCTAAGCGCCAAATTACTTCTGGCAGTGAAACCATATATTATTCCTTTCCTTTAATTTTATTACATTTTACATTTTCATTTTACATATCCTAAAAGTTTTTCAGTTTTTATTTAGAGGTCACAAATCAGCAGTGGTTCATTTTTGAAAGAGAACCTACACTTAGTTCCTAGAAGGCTCAGATAATTTTAACGACAAATTTCAAAATGAAAAAAACGATAGTAAGAAACGAAGTCGTTATAATTGCAAGATCTTCTTTGCTAAAAGAATAGAGCAGGATGACTGAAAAGTGCTTCCTCGGAATTTTCAAGGGGTGTAGTGCCAATGAAAATTATAATCGATCCAGCGAGTTCCCATAATCCTCGGGTTTTTAATATTACCTGTTTAATTAAATTAATTACACTGCTGTGGTGCAAGATACATTCAATACTTATTAATAGTAGTGATCAGTTACTATTCTTATAGCTCCTAAAATATTTTATCTTTGTTAAATTATCGTATTCATGCAAATAATAAAAATAATAACGCAAAAGGCAAACGATTTCAGTCTGCTTTACCTGAGCACAGTAATTGACCCCAATTAGGCTGGCCTCCTCCTACGATTGTCAAAGGAAAAGGAGGCATTTTAATTTCTCCACCTGGCACATTCCATGTTGTTGTCTCCAGAGGACCAACTACTGGACCTTTATGCTGAAAAGCAGAAAAGTGGTCTTCTTCCTCTTCTCTGTCACAATCATTCGTAAAGATGTACACTATTTCCTATAATAAGCGTTTATATATATTATTTACTCACGTTTAGTAAGAAATTGATTAATTTAAACTAGAATTTATATGGACACTCTAAAACTTGTTTTAAAGATCAATAACCGAATTTATGTATTTAATAATGACCTGAAGAACTCGAAAAGACAGATAAATGGACCAGAAGTCTTTGTTTGTGACTGTTGCTTTAAAGTGAAGTGAACATACTCTCCAGCGACAAATCCGGTTTCTGCAATAGTAAATGTGAGATTCATGTCATTGTCATAGGGTTTCCAAAATCGTTTTTCAGTTGTAACTTTTGTGGGCAAACCTATTGCGTCTGGATTTTAAATGGAATAGAGAGCTGACAATGCATCTTCTTCTGGACCCTCCAAACCAAAACTCTTGCTGGATATTTCCGGAATTTGGAAATGGTTCAAGTCAATTACTCCATGCACAGTGAGAGGAAATGTGTTTGAAGGATTTAATGCAAATAGTCCTTTCATTACTTTTACTGTCAATGAATATTCGACAGATCCCTCGGATCCTTTAAAGAATCCGGGAATTCCAGGTGGCAATGTAAATAAAACTGGAAACTGGTAAGCCTTCTGTTCAACGACCAAGTCAGGCCCATCTGTAATTTCAATTTGTAATTTTTGTTAGATTAAATATACTTCAGAACCTTTAAGAAATTCCCAAAAGGCAACTATTACTTTCGTTGTCACAAAGAAAATAGAATGATCGTTGAAATGTTCTTCAGCCATCTTGAATCCCCTTTTAGAAACACGTTGGGCAAACGAATGTTTTGTTTTTCCAACGACAGTCGCTTTAATACCTATCAATTTAAAAAGTATTAGCTTTATGACACGTTGGAATTTTTCTGATAATCTTACCTTTGATAAGCGTCCGCTGTTCAAAATTAACAGTTAAAAGTTCGGAAACAGTGTCCCCTGCGGAGAATCCATCAATTCTGTCAGTGTTTGGGTCTGCCTCAAAACTAAAACTCACCATGATGGTTTTCTTCCGTTTGTCACCAATTAAAATCTGTGTGACGATTGTCAGAGACTCGTTACATAAAAATGTACCGATATAAAATTTGTCAGATAAAGTATTCAAATAATTTATTAAACTCAGTCGATACAGCTGCAGCTATAAGGATACAGGGGTGTAAACAATCCTCCAGAAGAATAAAACTTGAGATGAGATTTTAAACTAATAGCTACCTTTGCTGCTTAGATTTGTTTTCGCTACAGTTATATTGTTCCTTTTCCAATGGACTTTAAATACGACTTTTTTATTTTACTTATCTTTAATATTTAAGTTAATTGACTTTTCAAATAGGTTATTATAAAATAACTCCGTCTCTACTAATCATTGAGATATTTAATTGTCATTACCCTTTTCATCAAATTATGTAATCTGTTCTCTAAAAGATCCATAAAACTACATTATTTGCAGTTGTTTGCCAAAGTGTGCCAATAAATTCGTGTGATATGGAAATTTTGTCGCACATTAAACATAGAAAGTATTTCTAATGAATTAATAATTTTTATTTGGCTTTTACGAAAGATTAACAAACCTACATAGCATTACGCTTAGACTTAGATAGGATTGAACTTTCGGACTCAGGAGGCGTAGACTTATATTTTATTATCATTGCTAATAAGCCATTGATTTGTGTTAATAATCAGAAAGTAAAAAATCACTGGAAAACACTCAATGAAATTACCTGGCAAAAAACGGTTAATTTTTGGTGTATTGTTCCATTGAATTATCAGTGGTCAAAAAACCATGATAATACCTCTACTAAATTACTGACTAAATTTAAATTATCTTTATCTATTTTATCTATAATTATCTTTCAGAAATATCTTTTCAAACATGGAACTTTGACAGAGATTTTCGAATGTCTCGTATATCGTTAAGCTGGGATAAGGGGTCATTTTTCATAAAGTTGAAGTCAGATCATATGGCTAACTGATGGGAGCGATTCCATATCTTTCGAATGTACCCGATCGATTGGCATATTCCATGTATATAGGAAATGTAGATTGAACAGTTGGAATTTTTTCAGTAATCCCAGGTAGCAATTGCTTGCATTTATCGCTTATGCGATTTATAACAGAGCCTTTCTCCACTCGAGAAATGACTGGGTGACTCGATGTGAGATCCGCATAACTGTTGTTTTTGCCATAGGAGTTTGTAAAAATAGTTAAGAAACTATTTTTCTCTGTTTCCTCTTGTATTTTAACTTCAAACTCTTCAATACTAACCAGGGTCAATTTGTATCCGAACTGCTGAGCTATCACGATCATATCAGATACATAAGTCGGAGTTGGCTGAACTATATTAAAAACACCACCATTTATTTCATTGTGGAAAATGACATCCACTGTTAACCTACTAACAATATCTACCGGAATGCTGTACCAGCAACCCTTGACATCGGGAATCATACCAAACCTTAAAGACAAAAGGAAGCTGTTCATAGTCGAGCTAGTGTCAACAGTAAAGCGTCCTGTTTCACTATTGCCTATCATACTGGAATATCGAACAACAGTGCAAGGAATTCCTCTTTCATTGGCTTGCCGCAATAATTTTTCACAAACTAACTTGGACAAAGAATAACCTAATATAAGTTCATCGCCCATGTTTTCATTGTCCGGAAAATCTTCATAAATATAACCATCTTCTGTGTAGCGGTTGATACATGAAAAGGAAGAGGAATAGAATACTCGCTTTGTTTTGGTAGTGCAGGCAAACTTCAAAACGTTGAGTGTTCCAAATACATTGACGGATCTAACGTCTGTTTTGCTTACTTTATTTACCTGGTATTTGTCAATATGGTTTGCCCGGGAAGCTAAATGCAATATTATTTCCGTTTTCGCAGCAAGCTTATTGTACTCATCTCGAGGAAGGCCAAAATTCTCATCTGTAATGTCGCCGTTAATAGTCGAAATCCTGTCTACATTGACGTGGCTAAATAAATCATACTTTTTCAAATTAGCTATTAATTTTCTTCGAGATTGTTCCGCTGTTTTCCCACGAATCAGACAGCAAATATTCAATTTCTCGTTCTGTGCCAATTCCTTCAGCAAATGACAACCCAAATTGCCTGTAGAACCCGTTATCAAAATGTTCGTGAGATGTGACGGCTTAGTGGCAATGGAATCGACAGCTCGAATTTCTTCTGGTAAAAGAGAATCTTTCTCAATTAATGCTGTCAAAGCATTAGAATCCACTTCTTCGTTTGCCAGAGTTTTAGTGCCACCTCCGGGCATTTGTGACTCAAAATCAACTGTCATTGTTTGTTCAGCCACATATTTGCTAAGAGAATTTATTGTAGGGTTATCCATCAATGCGGCAACATTCAAAGTTATCTTTTTACCAACTATATTTTGAAGCTTATTTTTCATTTCAACAGCCATTAAAGAATCCAATCCCATTTCTTGGAAAGTTTGAAATTCATCAATAGTTTCCGAGTCGGGAAGCTTTAGGGTTTGTCGAATTAGTGCAGTGAGCTTTGCTTTAATGTAAACTACCCTGTCGTCAAGAGAAAGTGGCCCAATCTCAGCCCAGAATTTTTCTGATTGTACAGACGACGGTGTGTTGTCTGTAGTTTCCGTATCGTCAATCAATTCAGAAAGGACATTTCCTAAACTAAAGTATTGCTTAAATTCATTCAATTCTACTTGAATAACGCCTACTTGAAGTAAATCCGGCCGATTCATAATAAATTTTAGTGTTGCTATTCCTTGATTAGGAGTAAATGGTTTGACCCCGAAGAGACCTTCTTTGCCAAAAGCTGTGTTAGAAGCAGCACCAACTTCTGCCCACCCACCCCAATTTATACTTTGAGCGGGAAGACCCATAGAATATCGATACTGCGCAAATGAATCTAAGAAAGCATTAGCAGCAGCATGATTGCTTTGTCCCATTGGTCCAATCATGCCCGCCATTGAAGAAAACAGAACAAAATGTTCCAAATTTAAATCTTTCGTTAAATTATGCAAATTAATGCAACCATTTAACTTTGCATTGAATACTGTTTGATACTTTTCCCAAGTCTGGTTCATGTAAATGGCATCCGATATTACACCCGCAGAGTGAATTACACCTCGTAATGGAGGCAAACGATATTCAGCAGATGCCATAATTTCAAATAATGTTTTCAACTGATCCCAGTTACCGACGTCAACCTGGAATGTAAGAATTTTGCATCCTTTCGCTCTCAGGGTATTTAAAACTTGTAGAACAGAATCACTAGGAGCCGTTCTTCCTATTAATATCAAATTTTTGCAACCGGAATCAGTCATCCATTTTGCTACCTCAAGACCTATTCCTCCTAATCCTCCAGTAACCAAATAAGTAGCGTTACGATTGAACACTATGTCCTTTTTTATAACTTTGTTGCCATCTTCCGTTATATCGGGCATAGTAACGACTACCTTACCTATATGTTTTGCCTTTAAAAAGTAATTCAGAGCATCTCTGATATTACAAACATCAAATTTAGAATACGGCATTGTTCTATAGGCTTCGTCAGGATTAAAATCTCTTTTCATGCTTTCTAATAAATCTCCCATTTCGGTTTCCGTTAATATTTCAAGATCTACAAGCGAGTATTGAATGTCCGGTCTCAATTCGTAAACTTCTTCTGGCTTCCAAACATTAACTTTACCCATTTCCACAAAACGAGCATTTGTGGCACAGGCTTTTAAAGATGTTTCTTTGAAACCATTTCCAGTGAGAGAATTGAGAACCATATCAACTCCTCTTCCATTGGTCACCCTGGTTATGTCATCACCGAATGTTAAATCGCGGGAATGAAAAACGTGTTCAATGCCCAGTGACCGCAAATAATTTCTTTTTCTGTGAGATCCAGCAGTAGCAATAATTTTAGCTCCAATATGTTTCGCAAGTTGAATGGCAACAAGGCCAACTCCTCCGGAAGCCACATGGATTAAAATAGTTTCATCCTTTTTCAAATTTGCTACAGCCACGAGGCAATGGTAGGCCGTTAAAAGAACAGAGGGTATAGTTGCAGCATCACTGTAAGTTATTTCTTTGTGCTTCAACATCAAAAAGTCTTCATGTGTTATCGCATGACTTCCGACGGCACTTGTAATAGCAACTCCATAAACTTCATCTCCAATATTGAATTTAGTGACTCCTGGGCCAATATTGGAGACGATACCTGCGAAATCGGAACCTACAGTTTCTTTCACTGTTGTGTACATCTCAGGTTTAAGAATCACAAAAATATCCCTAAAATTGAAAGCTACAGCCTTGACAATAACTTCAACATATTTTCCATCTAAGGCCTCTTTCGCTATAGACATAAAACTAAGATCATTTATTTTTTTCGATTTTGGAATATCAATTCGGTACCTTCCTTTCGGAAGCGTTAGTGGTGCCAAAGTTTTTGGCAATTTTGTATAGCGTGCAACATATTTTTTCAAACTTCTGTAGGAAACTAGAACTTCTTCTTTGTCGAAGGCTTCAAAAAATATTTGCTCACTTTCCACTAATGAATCTGACTCATCAGGATCTAAGTCAATCATTTTTCCTTGCATTTTTGGTACTTCATTCGAAAGGCTTTTCGCCATTCCCCAAATAACCGCATTTGGTGGGTGTACAAATTTTTGATTCTGAATAAAGTAGACTCCTTTGGTTACAACAATAAATTGTAAGTTATGATGAGATTTCTCAGACAGATATTTGCATACACTTAATAGGGACTGATGAATAAGTTCATTATTGTTTTCACCAATCACGGTTGCCAAAAATAGAACTCCTTTTACGTCGTATTTTTCTGTATAATTCTCTATAGCAGTTTTCATATCATCCTTCGTAGAAAGGTCAACGTAACATGTCTTTTCTGGATCGTCAGTTTTCTGTCTTTGCTGCTTGGTTTTAATACATAAAACTTTGTCGCATAAGGAAGAGAATTTCCATTCCAAGTTCTTGCTTAACTTGCCTTCCTCGACAATTATAACCCAAGCTGTTGTCTTTGAAATCTTTTCAGACATGATTCCTAAGGCTCCAGGTATTTTATAAACTTCAAATGGCTTCTGTTTAACTGCTCTCGATACAAGGGATGCTATAAATTCATCTTTGGAAGACATATTAGTGGCTTCAGTAAAACCTGTTTCAACCATCACTTTACTCCAAATTGCAGTTGAAGCAACTGAATGCCGTGGTCGTATATCAAAATCAGTAAATTTCCAGTAGCCTTCCAAAATTCCGAAAACAGTGTCCATGGCACGATTAGGTTCTATGGTTTCCTGGAGCAATAAAATCCCATTAATTCCTATGAGCTTACGAATGTTTGATAAAGAAACACGTAAATTTTCAGTGGCATGAATGACATTGGCAGCAACAACTACATCGTAATAATTTGGGCAAAATCCTTGTGTGGATGGGTCCTTTTCTATGTCTAACACTTTATAATCAATTCCACTTATGCCTAAAAACTGTTCCTTAGCCCCCTCAAAAAAGTGCGGAGAAATGTCAGTGAAAGTATATCTAAACGGAATTTCTTGTTTCTGTAAAACAGATAAAATTTCTTTCGTTGTAGCAGCGCTACCCGCACCTATTTCTATTATTCTTACGATACTATCTTCGTGTTTTCCGTCTGACTTAAAGCTCTTCAGTGCCAATCCAAGGTAGTTTGCTGAACGTAAATTTGCCACAACACACTCATTACCTTTGGTATAAATATCTAGAGGGTTAACACTTTCATTACCAAACAATGCAGACACGGCTGTTTGTTTTCCTGTCATAACATTCCACACATGATCCATGCAGCTATGTAAAACGTCAGCGGTAATAGTTCTTCCAACTGAGCATCCTTCCATATAAATAAAGTCATCGATATCCTTTCCCCTTTTTTCAATTTCCTCGAGAGAAGGAAATTCTTTTATGCATGACCAACCTACAACAACGCCATTTTCAACTACTTCTACACCATAGCCATCTTCGCAAAGAATTTCAAAAAACCTTTTGACAAGCATCAAATGAGCTGACACAATGACATGGTCTTGAATGACTTCATCTACACTGTAATATTGTCCAATTTTAGGAATGAATCCATTTTTTGAGAAGGTTTTCATTATCCCCAGGGATACACCTTCAGATGACTTCAATTGGCATTCCAAATCAAACATATGCATGTGTTTCTCCATACACTGATGAAGCGGTTCAATGCATAAATCCGTATCTGCTATTTGACTCGTTTCTATTCTAGCCTGAACAGGACCTACTCGTTGTCGCCATATTTCGTGGTACATACCGGGTAGCATGTTTTGATGTGCATTTATTACATTAGTAAATGAACTAACGGATGTGCGCAACAGTCTAACACCTACCATTAAAGCTAGCAAAACATTTTTATCGCTGTAGAGGGCTACACTTCCAACAGTTGTTCCTTCTGACCACTTTGCATGAGCATAAACACACTCTGACAAACAGTCATTTATCATAAAAACATAATCTATTCCAACAGGCAAATAAAGATCAACATTTTCTTGCCCAATGCTCAAACCAAATAATTGAATCATGGCGTCCAAAATAATAGGGTGGTATACATAATCTTTAATATTTCCCGCATTACCTGGCAACGGAATTAGAGCAATAGCTTCGTTAACGCCAGCCCACGCGGTCTCTATACTTTGAAATGATTCTCCAAAGAAAATGCCAATTTCTGGAGCAAGCTTATAAAATTCGCTGGATTCCTTTTCTAATGGGCAGCGAATTTTAATAGTATCAATATCCTCGCTAACGTAGGTTTGTTTTTGCGGTGCAATAATTTCTTCTGTGTATTCCATCAGTTCGTTTGCATTTTGAAGTTTTGTTCCTATTACATCATTATTTTCTTTTTCTTGTGTAGCTAAATTTGCCTCTGTCTCCGTCCTTATTGTTTTATTGTCAGTATTTGAAATAATTTGGTTTTCGCCTGTTGCCCAACTAATGGAATCTTTTAGCATGACATATGCGCTAGAGTACCTTTTCCACCCTTTGTCATCATTATAGCCATTTAACTTTCTGTATAAATAGACTTTTACATGAAAAGTGAATGATTCGTCTTTCACAGGAGTTACAATCACCTGAGTCTTATACCTTTTCCCCTCTTCCAACTGAAATGGAGCCTCAACTACAAAATCTTTTATAGTCAATATACCTCCTTCATCGTCCTTATGCTTCAACAAAACATCTTTTCCTGCAGCTAAAATTATCTCCAAAAATCCAGCACCAGGTAAGACGATAATATGCGCCACTTGGTGGTCTTTTATATACGGAAGATCTACTAAATTCCACAGTTGCTGATAAACTCTTTCAGAAACATCCGCTAACATAACTTTTTTCCCTAAGAGTGGATGAATGGACCTTTCAAGACCTTCTGTTGAAAAGTCAATCCAATGCTTTTGCCTCTGAAACGGATATGTGGGCAATTCCAACTTCATTCTAGTTCTGCCCATATCCAATGATTTCCAATCAACATTTAAACCATTGGTAAAAAATGACCCTAAACTTCCAAATAAGGTTTCATAATCATCCATATTTCTTCTTAGTGAAGGAAGCCATAAGTTAGTTCCTGAACAATTTAGATTGACCATGCCTAATGCCAGCAATACGGGATGAGCTCCAATTTCAATGAAAACATTGCAACCCAATTCCTTCAGAGTATCCATGCCCTTTTGAAAATTGACAGCTTCCCTTGCATGATTGGCCCAGTATTTTCCATTTTCCATTCCATTCTCCTCCAGAACTAATCCGGTTGTCCCTGATACGTATTGGTATTTTGATTTCTTGAAGAAAATTTTGCTTGCAAATTTCTCGAAAGATTTAGTAATAGTGTCCATTTCTCTGGAATGAAATGCTTGAGCAGCTGCCAATGTTTGAAATTTGGTTCCATTATTTCCGCAGAATACAGTAAATGCTTCAAGGGAACTTATATTTCCAGCTACCACTACCTCATCTGCTGAATTTATGACAGCAATGTCCAACCACATATTAGTATGAGTGTTTAAAAATTCTGCAATGAGTTGGGAAACCTTGTCTTTTGAAGAACGAATAGCAACCATTCCTCCTGCCGGAAGACTTTGAATTAACCTACTTCTTTCTGCAAGTAGAATCAAAGCATCTCTCAGGTCAATAATTCCGGCTGCAGTAGCCGCTGCAAATTCGCCAACACTGTGCCCCAATACACAATCGGGTATTACTCCAAGGCTTTCCCAAAACTTTAAAAGTCCGTATTCTACAGCAAAAATTGATAATTGGCTGAATACAGTTTGGTCTAACAAATTCTGAGATGCCTCGTTCCATAAAGCGTCTTTAATTGAAATACCTAAGTGATTCTCTATAATATTTTCGCATTCGTTTATAGCATTTTTAAATTCTAAATTAAATTGGAATAGAGATTCAGCCATTCCAAAATATTGGGAACCCTGTCCTGTGAATAGGAAAGCAATTTTTGGCTTTTCATTTAGAACAGGAGGAGTGTAAGCGTCATTTTCTAAGGTTTTTTGGAAGTCGTCAACAGTTTTCCCGGAAAGGGCTAACCGGTATTTTAAATGAGCTCTTCCAGTATTACAAGTATAAGCCAGGTCACCAATGTTTACATCAGGGTTATCAGTGAGATATTTAGCATAAATATTGGAGAGATCCTTAAGAGCGTTTTCCGATTTGGCCGAAAAGGTAATCAGGTGAAGAGGTGCCTCAGATTCCAGTAAAACCGTTTCCAGTGATTTCATCACTTCAGTTGGTGGTGGTTCTTCCACAATGACATGAACGTTTGTTCCACTGATTCCAAAGGAACTTACTCCAGCAATTCTAACTCTCTCAGGATTTTTAGCCCACTGTTGCGATTCTACGGGTATTATTGCTGGAACAGTGTCTAAATTTATACTTGGATTCAATGTTGTAAAATTCACATGCCGAGGAATCACTTCGTGTTCCATCGACAAAAGAACCTTTATAAGACCCGCTAATCCTGCAGCAGATTCCGTGTGCCCTGTGTTGGTTTTAACCGAACCGATTACTAGGGGTTTGTCTCGCTCGCCGGTGTAACCAGCGGATATAGCAGCGAATTCTATTGGATCTCCAATTGGAGTACCAGTTCCATGTGCCTCAACATAATCAACATCCCCAGGTTTCAATCCTGCATTTGCTAATGCGTCTTTAATTGCAATTTCTTGGCAAAGTTTACTCGGGGTACCAAAATTTGAAGATGTTCCTTCGTTACTCATTGCAGTTCCCCGAATTATTCCTAGAATTCTGTCTCCCTGCTTCAAAGCATCGGGTAGGCGTTTCAAAACAATAACGGCCACACCCTCTGCTCTGCCAAACCCGTCGGCACTTTCATCAAAAGTTTTACAATGACCATCTTTAGCTAGAATTGGAATTTCTGTAAGTGGCAATTGAACAATGATGATGTTGGCTCCCAGAACTAATCCTAAGTCGGATTCCCGCTTCCTAAGACTGTCACAGGCTAAATGTAAAGCTACCATTGAAGAGGAACAACCACTTTCTGTAGCCACATTTGGCCCATTTAGACCCAAGAAATACGAGACTCGAGCAGATGTAGCTGAGAATGCATTTCCCAAAACTACGTGATGAAAATCCTGACCAGAAGTGTTTTCAGTGATCAATCTTTCATAATCGTGTGTCCAAATGCCAGTGAAGACTCCTGTGTTACTTCCCTTTAAACTATGTGGGTTAATGGCTGCATTTTCTAAAGCCTCCCATGCTACCTCTACCAAGAGCCTTTGCTGGGGATCCATAAAAGCTGCCTCTCTCGGGCTGATGCCAAAAAATTTGGCATCAAACTCATCAATGGGACATTTTAGAAATCCAGCTTTTGAGTCCGTGAATCTTGTATCGTTCAGTTGGAAATCGAGCAAGCGTTCCAAAGGAACCGAGCGAATCCCATCTCCTCCCTTTTCCAATAAATCCCAAAATTCAGCACTGTTGTTAGCACCGGGAAATCGACAGCTTTGTCCGACAATAGCAATCGCATCTTTATAGTAACCCCGTTGTTTCACTGTTCCAGTTGTAATTCCATTCTTCTCCAGAGATATTGCAGAATTCTTTAGTTTGGATTCCACGTCATTCCAAGAAGATATCCAAAACTTGAAGAGAGCCTTTTAAAATGAAATAAATTTTAGTTTGATTATAAATAATAAATATTAGTTTTAGGCACTGGCATAGCAATTACGAAATATATTTATTTTTTACCGGAAATTTCGCCGATTCCAATTTTGAGGCAATGTCATTTTTGAAATATGTAATGGGTTTGTTTCCAAGAGAAGCAATTTTTATATCCATGAAACCGCTATTTGCAAAAAACAAATAATTATTGTTTTTAATCCGCATTTTAAACATACATTTTGTGCTTCTAAAACCTAATGTCCTTAATTATATTAATGTTAGCAATTTAATTACGACGGAAGTCAAATGATTTAGGCCCTAGTTAGTAAAATACAGTATTTCAAAATGTTAGAATTTGAAATACGTCGCTTTACGGAATGCCGCCTCAATTGAAATCTAAAAACTGTTGATAATGCTAGAGCCTTCTTAGTTATTCACAATCTGGTGAAGCTTTGAAGTCTTTAAAGATGTACTTACTTCTTCTTTGCAAACTTGTTCGTGATATTAAAATTGTACATTTGGTGTAGTTTTTCAATTTTCTCGAGACCATAATGTACCTTCAGGACTTGGGACACTAAAATTGCAAAGAACGTCTAAAATAAGAACCGAATAAATATACCGACGTGCAAAATAATAGTCCACCCGGGGAACTATATGAATTTTTGGAATTGCCAAGGTTGGCAACAGGCTATAAAACTGAAAATTCACTTACGAGTTTCGAATTTGTTTGTAGCGGACAGTTTGGTGATAACTTGATACTGTTTCATCGCTGGAGTGATCACCATAAGGGACGTATCCATTTGGTTTCCATTTTCACCGAGAACCCCAACAGCAATGTTGCTGTTTAGTTCGAACAGCTCGTCGGAACTTTTCACAACCTGAATAGAAAAGCAAAATATAAAATATTGGTAAATAAGTAGTCAACACTTACAGTTTCCAGTGTATTAAAAGTTTTATGAAATGAAACTAAATTTGTTTATAAATTACCAATTTGTTTGAGCAGAGAACAACACATTTATCATAAATGGGCAAGTTCCAAGCATGAACTGCAACAATTTCCATTTTTGATAACTTTGTTTTGTGCAGCCTTCCATGCAGGTCCACCACAATGACATAGTCAAAGAAATTGGAGAGCAGCGACCTAATAAAAGATAATGTTAAACCACAATCTGAAAATAGAAACTGTTATCCAATTTTAGTTAAGTATTTAGGAAATATACTGGGTGTAAATAAACTAAGGTTGCCCCTGTACCGAAAGAACCGGAGATAGTACAGCAAAACTGTTTACACCATTCGAAAGCCAATACAAAGTTACATGGAAATCTCCAGTTTGGTCAAAATCGGTTGAAGGTAAGTTGGTCAAATAATTCGGTGAAAAGTAAAAGTTAAAAAATGTGCCCGGTTTTCGGTGATTCGGAATTTTTCCGGCAGAAATTTTTTTTTCCGAACTAGTATTTTCACAGCAGCAATCCATGTTATTTGAGTGATTTTTTCAAAATTTTTCATAATTATCGAACATGGTTGAATTCTCAACTTTTCTGGGATTTTCTCTCAGATTCCCGGAAATTCCGAAAAAGTTGAAAATTTTTTGAACCTTTACTCAATTATTATGAAAAATTCAGAAAAAATCACTCAAATAACATGGATTGCAGCTGTGAAAATATTAGTTCGAAAAATTTTTTTTCGGCCGGAGAAAATCCGAATCACAGAATACCGGGCACATTTTTATACTTTTCACCGATTTATTTGACCCACATACCTGCAAACAATTTTGACCAAACTGGAGATTTCCATGTAACTTTGTATTGGATTTTGAATGATGTAAACAGTTTTGCTGTACTATCTCCGGTTCTTTCGGTACAGGGGCCACCTTAGTTTATTTACACAGTGTAGTCTCAAAAAACTAAAGTTGATGATTTAATACATAATATTGTTAAAATGTCCAAGTATAATGATATAGCACATTTTATACAAAAATAGTGTTTATAACATAATGTAAAATAACACAATGTTAAAATAATAATGGCAATTATCCAAACGGTAAAAGACTATTTGTGATTATTATGTAAATGCTATACCCCATATGATCGGGAAGATCATCAGATATCAGCACTACCGTATCAGCAGTGGTGACGACTCGAGATAATGATTTCGCCAAAACGATTGCCTGCACCGTCGTTTCTTCATCGACAGCCGCAGTAATCCACGCAGTTTTCTTTCGCCCTGAAAAGTAGTAATGGGGAATTTATGTTAAAAAGTGATAGAATTTGATTGTCGGATTTTTGAAGAATCATAAGCTTGGTATAGTGGTTTCACAACAAGGATGGAAGATCCTCGCGTTTTTGTGGGCTTTTGATTTACCAAAGTAATGCAATATTCTATGTATATTTCTTAATATTCTCACTTTTGAGTCACAGTATGATAAGAACGGTAGTTTTTAACTATCATTGTTAAATACCGTAAATTCTCCATTAGAGCCCCCCGGCTTCTATTCAAAACTTTTTTTCTTTCCCCCGGGTTCTAATGGAGGCCGGGCTCTATTAGAGGTCCGGCTTCTATACTAAATCTACGAATTTTGAGTACCTAAATGATGGATGACATAGGTAGATATGTATTTAATAAGAAAAACAAGACTCATAAGCTATGTCAAATTAAAATACATTTCTGCATTTAATTAATGCAATCTAGAGCCTTATCGATTTCGGGTCTATCCCAAATTTTTAGGCCATTTTTTCCTGAATAACTTTTCGCAAATTCAAGTGCATCTTATTTAAATTTGACTTTGTTAGGCTAACCAGATAATCATTTGGAAAAAGCGGTTAAAAAATAAAACCTACCGTTTCTAATAATACAGCAATTTAATATAAATTAATTAAAAAATATGATGCTTTTTAGCGAATTTTAAATTTTTTTTGCATTTATAAGAAAATCAAAACTGATTTACTACTAAATTATGAAGCGGTAAGTCTAGCGAGATAGCAATAAAATTTTAATTTTGAAAAGCCGAGTTACAAAATTTCAAAATTCATTCATAAATATTTAAAAGTTTAAATGTTCAGCCCGCGAAAGGGCGCTAAGGGTCCGATCGAAGGTCGGGCAAATGATATTGGTCGGAGTTTGGTAAATTATTTTTTACGAAAATCTACCCCCGGACAGTAATGGAGGCCCGGCTTGTAATAGAGACCCGGCTTCTATTCCAAACTTTTTATCTTTCCCCCGGGTTCTAATGGAGGCCGGGTTCTATTAGAGGTCCCGGCGTGTAATGGAGGATTTACGGTATGTTCATATTTTGCAGGACAAACTAATTTGTTATGAAAACTACGGTGTTATTATTATTATTATTCTTTATTATCAACGCCTCATACAGACTTGAGCTATTATGTTGTAAGCTGTAAATACAGACAGTTGGTTACATCTCATAATTCAAATAGTTATTTAGTAGCTTAGACAATCACAGAATAATAACTAACTTAATTAGACTTCTTTAAATTCGTTTATCATGGTCAATAATACATTTAATTATAAAATTAGTACCATTATTACATAACTAGTAGCATAATTAACTCATCACAGTATCAAAAGAGAGCCAAAAGAACAACAGAACGTAAATGAGTGCTTATATTTATTCGACCAAGTCTGTCATACTATCTTCAAGTAGAGTTGGGTTGTGAGAGTGGGCAAGAGCGGACATGCTTCTTAGCTCGTCCGTTCTTAACCCACATCTTTGTGTATCATTATTAATTACAGTCATATAAAACACGTACTTTGTGTATTGATATAATGTGTAAAAATAGTAATAATTATAATACTGAAAATTAAACTGCTATTTAAAAATTTTAGTAATACTACAGTGTGTAAGGTGTATTATTAAAGGTAAAAGCAATTTATATTAGAAATTTCTGGAACATCAATGTTTGTTCATCATCAAATTTTGAAAAATGTGAACCTTAAAAAAATCTCTTGGAAAGCCGACCTAGATTGAAAAGTTAAGATTGAAAAGTTAAGTTTGTTAGTTACATTCGAAATAATATTTTAAGTCTGCCTAATGGAAAGAAAATTTGGATTTGTAAGTAAACTCAAAATATCCTATTATATTATTATAATGTTATTGTATAAATTACAAACTAAATTGTACGCAACCACTTTCATCAAAATTTTAGTAATTGTCACTTACATTATTGGATTTTCTCGAACGTATAATGCCTAAAATAGCTTACACGTCAGAGTAAACAGTCATCATGTTAGTAAAGTAAAGGATATGACGTGTGAAACTAGGGAGGATTGGAATGTCTAAATATGTACTGAAGTATATAACATATCATGTACCTAAATATGCGTAGCACACATACATTGCAATAAATATTATAATGTCATATCACAATTCTGTTCTTCAGTACGTTCTGTGCTACAGTTCTACGTTTATATCTTTTTACATCATTTCTTAATATTCAGTTTCTAAACTTATTATTTTAGCACCTACCTAAGGTTGTGAGAACAATTAGGGGTCTCACGTAAAATAGTGTCAGTAACCAATCTGAATTTTGCTTACCTACCTCTTTAAGGTTTTTTGAAAATAAATTCAATTTTTTGAGTTTATATAGTTCAAATGTAAAACGGAATACCAGTAACCAGTCTGGCCCATCTTTGACAAAATTTATTTTGTTACAAACTCTTTTCTTCCAGACTATGTCTTTGTGTGAGAAAACATAATAATGATATATTGCTCTAAGACTGCATAATGATTAATAATTACAGAATTAAATGCATACTAACAACTGTAATGCCACGAAATAATTTACTGCAAAAAATATCACTGAAATATAAGCAATATTCTGAAATAGTTTAATGTATCAAAATTACTGAAGTGGAGATAATGTCATAAAATAGTTATATTCACTATAATTACGTATTTGTAAAAACTACTACAATGGAGATAATGTCATCAAGTAATAATAATAATGTCAAGAAATAATTTACCGTGTGAAAAATAACTGCAATGGAGAAAACGTCAACAAATTGTTTAATGTGTGGAAACTACTCTAATGATAATAAAAATAGTATCATAATTAAATGTCATAATACAGTTTCATAATTAATGTAATGGTAAAAATGTCATGGAATGGTCTTATGTATCGTAATTACTGTAATGGTAAAAATGTCATGGAATGGTCTTATGTATCATAATTACTGTAATGGTAAAAATGTCTTGAAATGGTCTAATGTGTCATAATTACCATAATGGAAAAATGTAATGAAATAATTTAACATATAAAAATTACTGACGATAAGAATATTAGCTCTACAGATAAACACGTTGTTTGCCTGCATATTTGTTTGTATCTGTATAATGTTTCGGTTGGATATAAGTGCCTAATAAGCTAAACTCTGTGTTTTAGGTCTGGTCAGCCTATTTAATCTTATTATCAATGTGAGATAATTACCACAGGACTTATGAGTACTAATAATTTTTCCAAAATATTATTAAAAATGAACACAGGTAACAGGTATATGTTTTTGTGTACTCAAGAACACGACAATATGTAAGATCTGTCAACGTAAACATTAGAAATAATAATTATAAACCCGCCTCTCACAGCCCAACTCCATTTAAAATGTAAAATTATTTACTGACTATTAACATTAATGTAAAGATGTAAAGACCAACGGTCATATCGTCAAACAATAAAAACCTATCTATCTACTATCCTCAAGTATAGGAAAGTCGATGCATGACAGATTACACGTTTTCTTTTTATTTACTTCTTCAGCAAGTTTAACCTCGCATATTTGTAATTGTAGCAAATATTCCTTAACATGCCTATTAAATAAAACTTTACTATTACCATTACGTAAATAGTCCGGTAACGAGTTCCATGAACTGAAATATTAAATGTTTGTCATTATTTCTGTTTTAATCACTATTATAAATATATCAAATTTTGACCCCGGTGTATTAATTCTAAGAGCCGGTGTATAAATATTCTGAGACACTACTTGAATATTAATCCGGTGGGCGGATTCACTTTTTGAAATATTTCGATAAAAATGGAGTTTATATTGCACACACTATTATATTATACAAAAATGTAAATTTAACTTGAATAATAATTTTTTTCTTACCGAACATTATAGGTGAGGACTTGGCAGATGATACTTATTAATATTAATCAATTTAATAAAGTAACAGGACAACAGAATTTGACCTACTGGGTTGTAAGGCTAATACAATAGTGCCAGTATTTGCAGAAGTTGCACTCTTATTACATTGTAATAAAACACTTAATTATTTCGCCCACCCGAAGCATTTTCTTTCATTCAGTAATAATGAGTACCTATATACACTGGCCCTATTCTTGGAGTAAGCAGTATAAGCAATACCTGTATAAAAGTACTCTCCTGAATATTCCAAGCACAGTTCCAGTCGCACTCCCACGATTCATCCCAAACATGTTTGCTGCTATTAAAAAACCACAGTATTTGAGTTATTTCATTACTTTTCCATTTAATATGCAAATTTCTCATTGCTGAGAATTACCTTTGTCTCAAAATTGTCATACCTAGAAACAGTGCAACTTATTTTCAACAATGAAATGATTTCCATTGACTCTATTGTCCAAAGAAGTTTTGGTGGTCAAAGTACTATAGTATATTTAACTATAAGTTCTGTTGAAAATTTACTGAAAATTAACCGTTTTAATAAATAAATAAAATTTAAAAAGAGAGTTAAAATTTAGGGAAAAAACTGAATATTTGTGTTTGTGACGACAATTTTGAAATACTATAAGTTTTTATGAAAGAAATTTTAAAATTGTGAAGCGATTCTATATTTGGTAAAACATGTTTTAAATATTGAAAAACGAACTTTTGCTTCCACTTTTTTTATTTGTTTTCCCACAACTTTGCCAAATGCTTTAATTTTTCCAAAACAAAGAATTTGCATCAAAACATTTTTGAGGAAGGTAGATAGCCGAATATATTTTGTGGTAGCATACTAGATAATCCTGAAAAATTTAGATTTAGATGAATATGTGCATGTGCTGAAATTATAGACAAAAGACAAAGATTACATTATCAGCAGTAGTACAAACGTTGGAATATACCAGAAATGGGATTTTACAGCTCCGATAAATATGTACTACAGCATTGGCCGTAAGTCACGCATCATAGGAATAGGAAAATGCTTTAATGTTTGAAAATGCCCTGTAAACAGCTGAGAGGCATTTTCAAACATGGCAGGCATTTTTCTAAGATGCACGACTTGTGGCCACACGCAATGTTAAATTTCCCTATGATGCGTGACTTGCGGCCAATTTTGTATATTATAACATAACAGCGAGTAAAGAAGACAAGTCAAGAAGATTTAGCTGACTGTAGCGATCAACTTATTTGAGTTATTCATGAGTTTTTCATTTGTGGGAATTTTAGTTCTTTGGTGGTGAACTTAAATTTTCCCTTATCAGTTACCATAGGAAATAAATCACTTGCTATATAATTGCACTTCACATTAATTACATATCAATTGAACTGACTTCATTTCGACTTAAAATAGCTCATTTAAAATTATTACTTTCTTCCAAGTACTGTGGCCTTGGGATTTTTTGAAAACATAATTTTTCCAAATAAGGAAAATGAAAAAGTTGTTTTACAGCAATTCCCATTTGTAAGCTTGAGAACACCCGATCATTGATATAAATAGTGTGAGACCATTACGAAACATGGGGTTAATTATGTAATGTTTTTTAAAGTAATTAACAATTAATTATATCGTAATTAATTGCTCCAGGACTTGTAGGTTTTGCATCAGACCTCAACTATTTTAATAGATACTCCATTGCATAATAATAATAAGCAGCCTGGTTTGGAATTGGGGCTTAACTTCGGAAAATTTTAAATTCGTTTATAAATCATAATTAATTCCTAATAAAGTAATAAAATATGCGACTATTTCAGACCTTATTTAATTTTTAATTTATTTTAATATTTAATTATTTTAGTTGTAAAAGTTGTAAATTTTTCGTATTGGTTCTTTTACAAAGTGAAATGATAATTGAGTTTACGTAAAATAATATTGGATTTTGCATACATGTCAGTATAATTCTCAAAAACATGCGTGGCACTATTATTACCTGCTCGTGAGAAAGACATCAAAGAAATGCGAATCCTGACGCACAGATTTCTCGTAATAAAAACCAGACCACGATAAACAGCACGGAATAGTTTATTTCTTTGTGATTCTCCCATTCTGAACCGCTTTGCTATCCGAGCGACCACTGGATTTCCGGTTGATGTTATCTCCTGCTTTTCCTACACTACTTGCTTTGTGAAAAGATAGTTTACAAATGTATTACAAAATGCTTAGAATGTAGAATGCCGAATGCCATGTAAAAGCAAAAAATAATAACAATACATGTAAATAATTATAATAGAAGTCCTAGAAAGTAACAAAAGTAACTAAACCAATAATTTGACTACCAATGCTTTTATAAAGTATCGTAGGATTAAATATTAAATATATTTATACAAGCTTTTGAGTCTATAATTATTCAAAAATGTTTCCTTCAACAAAACTACAAACCCTAACTAGTTCAAATACATTTAAAACAAACTAGTGCAATAATACAGCTAGCCTTTCAATTATTTATCATTATTACACACTTCTAGTAATACATGTCACTCTTATAACGTAAGTTCTCAGTGTATTCTAATTTACGCAAGGGAGTCCGTAATTATCTACACCTCTTTAATAATAAATTCTGATCTGGAAAAAACAATTTTCGGCTAGATACCTGTTTACAGAGAAAAAGGCATATCTCAACTAGGTTCTCGCAAGTGTAAAATTAAACAAAACCTTAGTCAATTAAAACTGCCAACTATTAGATTACTCTGGATTCCTATTACATAGTAACAATGCAATTTATTTCCCACTGACCCTTTTCGTTATTTATTACTACGCGAATTCTACAAATATTAAACAAAACAGAGCAACGACTTACAAGAATTACAAAAGTGTGTCTTGGTGCTTTTAAGCTTTAAATGCCACATACAGGTTAGTATAATTTAGTTATGCTTGAAAAGAATGCATTTAAATGTATTTAAAAAGTGTACAAGTAATATTATCTGGATAGCTTTCCTTGTGTGTTTTGAGTTCCGTCAATTGTTCTTAAAAGTCCCACGAACTTTCTGGTAAGCATTGCAAAGAAAACTCCACCGCCGGTTTGTATACTATGTATGTTTTCCCATCACAAAATAATTATTATATCACATTGCATCTTTTTACAGTTTAATGATGTGCTTGGAAAGATCAAAAATTAAATACTGTGGTATTCACATGGTCTGTCAATATTCTCATTATTCTCACTCCTAAACAACTTAAGGAAAACTACTTTTTGTGATATGGAGTTGAATAGCAGTCACACACTCTTAAGATATTTATATTGATTAATAAAATCCATTTGTTAACTATGGGAAGACGAATTCGGATGAATTAATTTGGAAATCCCGATTTACTACTGATTTACAGAATGGTCAATGGAGTTTACCACGTATTTTATTTTATAATCAGTAAAGCAGCAAATGGTCAAACATTAATTAACAGAAATGTACTACAATCTAATTTAAACATCAGTGAGTAATCACCACTCGTGAGATTTTCCTTTTTTACATCAACTTAAATAAATGTTTTACAAATAATTGTGTATTAAATAATTAATTCAATAAATTAATGCTCCAATCGTTGAAAATTAGAATATTACAACTAAATTATAGAGATCTACCAAACAAGAAGCACATTTGTTGGATGAAATGTTTATTCTTGAGCTCGAAAGTATTATTTGTAACTTCAAGTTTCAAGAGACCCATTGTGGTGGGCAACTTCTTTTACGAGATTGGAAATTTTCTCTTCCTGTACTGCAATTATTTTTTCTTGAGCTGAGATAGTTGCATTCTTAGCAGAAATAGTTGCATTCTTGGCTGAAATAGTGTCGTTCTTAGCTGAAATAGTTTCATTCTGAGCCAAAATAGTTGCAGTCAGAGCTGAAATAGTTTCCGTCAAGTATGCATTGTTCTGCTTCAGTTTTGAGATCTGATCTAGTAGCAATTTGTATACTTCCTCAGCATTCAAATCACCTTGAAAATAAATTAACAGTTAGAATAGAAATGGTAAATTTTCCTTTATAATGTGACTAAAAGCTGAACACTAAAAATTTGAATTTTTGAGTGTAAGGAATTTCAGTGGAACAAAAAATAACAAAAATAGCAAAATTTTTCGGAATATATTTTAAATCTTTACATCATTTTTTTTAGCTACGTCCCTAATTATGATACTTAAAATAGATATACTTAAAAAGCTTATTAGGTTTCCTTTCGTTAATAAACTACAATGTTAAAATAAAAGAGAACATTTTCAGTTTTGGGGGTACCTTCTTCTTCGCCATTGATAATCCCCGAGCGAATATCCTAAAAATAAAAATTGAAATGAGACTTTTTGATTTATATTTTAAATTTAGCTCGTCGGAATGTTGACTGAGGGATATAAATATAAAAAGTGTCTTTATAATTATTCATGAGTACTTACCTCAATTTCCTTTTGATCCATGGTTGGTCTCCTCAGAGTATTTATAGCAGGCAAACAGATGTAAATTTTATGAAAATTAATTCGCAAAGGATAAGTGTTGTAGCGTTGACAAAACCTCTGAATGAATTGCACCAAACACTGGTTTAGTTGCTCACAAGTATTCATGGATTTATGTAGGTCGAACTATTTCGTATCTATAAATAGATGTCTAGTTTCTGTGTGAGTCTGGTTTGTCGTGTTGTCAAATATTCCTATACAATAGGTACATCCTATATATGTAACGGGACACAGTTTATATACCAAAACGTGCCTAATGTAAAATTATTAGGTCTGTTTCACTAAAAAATAAAATATCAATAAAACCTCTATAAAACTCATTGTTTTCCAAGATAGTATACCTCGTAGTCATTTATTTCTTTTCTTATTTAAGTTATACTTGGGCAAGTATAGGCATATTTGTAAACTAGTATCCTTAAATTTCAAAATTATACGACACTAATTAAGTTTACGTTTACTGAAAACTATTGAACACCTGTTGCGTTCACCGTTTTCTTTTATCATTGCATATCTACATATGAATTACTACGTATCTACTTTCAATTACTCCGTAGGCTTTCTCTTTCCTGTGGATACCATTCGATGCCATGGAAGGATTAAATCACGGCCTTTAAAATTCAGCAACGGAGGGCTTAAATATTACTGCAGATAAAAAAATGCATAATACACAAAACTGTACTTAGTAACTCTTGCCGTTTTTACACTTTTTACGCAATTAAAGGAAATCGCGGTCTTTACAAGTAATAAAATTACGTACAATTTCTCTTGAGCTGGAAAAAATAGTTGTGACCATCGGTTTTCATTTTCCATAAGAATAGACTACATAAATAAATTTTTTGGAGACTGATTTAACTGTGCATTGTATTCGCAATTTATTAGAGGTATAATCAATTGACCGGGAATAAGAAACAAACGCAAAAGGAAAGTCTACACTCGTTCATTAAAAATCTACCAATATCGCTTTTCGTGCATTGTATGCATTTCGTGCGGGTGGGTGCATGAAATCCATTTGGTACACACGTTAATTGGCGTCCACGCTGCTTGTACTAGATAAATGAAAATATTAACAACATGCTACTTCAGTCGAATGCTTTTCAAAAAGCTGCTAAGACTAAACATTGTGACGACCAATTAAAAGCCACAGCAATAATAATTGAACCAATTGTTTTACACTTAAATTATGCTGTTTTATTTTATTTATAAACATAAGTCGTGAGTAGCATTATGAGAAATGTTCCATTAAATCATAATTTCATTATTATCTCCAGTTATCGTGGTTCAATATCCGTTACATAAAATTTTTCACTGGTCGCCTTGAATACTTCAATACTTGACGGTACAGAAACCTGCTGTTGAATCGGTATGCGGATGAGGAAACATATTATATCACTAAAATGAATCTTTTCGTGATTTTTCGAGACAGATGACCTCTAAAAAATATTGACCACAAATGTCACACTCAAATGTTCTTGGATCAGACTTTACTTAGAATGAAGACGTTGGTAGCCTCATATATGACAGGATGTATTAAATAACTTTCCACAAACATTACACTGGAATTATCTCGTTCAGCCGTATGGGTGGCTTCGTGCTTTTTCAAAATATAGCAGGTTTTAAAAGATTTACCGCAAACAGTGCACTCGAATGGTCGTTCAGTCACATGGGTGATTGCATGGGTTTTTACATCAGAGGATCTTTTAAATGATTTTCCACAGATATTGCACTCGAATGGCCTTTCAGCCGTATGGATGACTTCATGCTTTTTTAATTGAGAGGATCTCTTAAAGGATTTGCCACAAATACTGCACTCGAATGGACTTTCAGAACTATGCGTTATTTCATGGCTTTTTAATTCACGGGATATTTTAAATGATTTACCACAAATATTGCACTCGAATTGTCTTTCGGCCGTATGGGTGACTTCATGCCTTCTTAATTCACTGGAACTTTTAAACAACTTTCCACAAATATTGCATTCGAACGGTCTTTCAACTGTATGGGTGACTTCATGCCTTTTCAAGTCAGTGGATCTCTTAAAGGATTTGCCACAAATATTGCACTCGAATGGACTTTCAGAACTATGTGTTACTTCATGGCTTTTTAATTCACTGGATCTCTTAAAGGATTTGCCACAAATATTGCACTCGAATGGACTTTCAGAACTATGTGTTACTTCATGGCTTTTTAATTCACTGGATGTTTTAAATGATTTTCCACAAATATTGCATTCGAGTAGTCTTTCAGCCGCATGGTTTTCTTCATGCTGTTTCAAGTAGGAGGATCTTTTAAATGATTTGCCACAAATATCGCACTCGAATGGTTTTTCAGTGGTATGGATTACTTTATGGCTTTTTAAGTGATGGAATCTTTTAAACGACTTTCCACAAATGTTGCATTCGAATGGTAGTTCCGCCGTATGGGTTAATTCGTGGCTTTTTAATTGAGCTGAGGTTTTAAATGATTTTCCGCAAATGTTGCATTCGAATCCTAGTTCAGTCGTATGGGTTACTTCATGCCTTTTTAATTGATTGGACGTTTTTAATGCTTTTCCACAAATATTGCACTCAAATTGCTTTTCAGCCGTATGGGTGATTTCATGCACTTTTAAGTGGGAGGATCTTTTAAATGATTTTCCACAAATAGTGCACTCGAATGGTTTCTCAGCCGTATGGGTGGCTTCATGCTTTTTTAAATCAGTGGGTCTTTTAAATGATTTTCCGCAAATGCTGCATTCGAATGGTCTTTCAACCTTATGGGTGACTTTATGGCTTTTCAAGCGATAGGATTTTTTAAATGATTTTCCACAAATATTGCGCTCGAAAGTTTTCTCTTTGTCTCCTCTATGAACACGTTGGTGGTCTTTGGGGTTGTGTAATGTAGAAAATCCCTTTTCGCAAGTATTGCATTTGAGATGCCCATTTTCTGTATGAAGGTTTTTTTCGTGATTCAAATGATTTTTGGTCGTAAAGCATTTGCCACAAATACTACATTCGAATGATTTTCTTTCCCTATGAGTTCTTTCATGGTGTTTTAAAAGAGATAATTTGAGGAAACGTTTTCCACAAACATTACATTGTAGACGTCCGCTCCTAACAATTTTTTGGCGTTTTAAATTCCCGGGTGGGGTACTGTAAGTTTTAAAATAAGAAAAGGTTGTACTGTAAATGTTAACACTTTAATATTTTCTTGAACTGTACAGATTACTGTGTACTAATTACCCACAACTCTGCACTTCGCGTGTGTTGCCATTACTGGAAGTGGAATCATCTGTTCCGGTTTTATAATTCATTAGAATTTCATTTTGCGAATTGGGCTTCGTCATCTGTGCAATTTCTGCAAAGACAAATAAACCATTATTCTGTTTTTGCCACAGAATATCCATTATTCTGTTTTATATAAATTACAGAAGTCCAATTTAAATACTTTAGCTATGTAATGTCGAATTGTAAGGTACACGGTATTGTAAAATACAAAGACTTTAAAATAGTTTTACCTGTGGCATCCAAATATTCTGTAGTTGGCCCTGGACTAAGGAATTCCTCAATCGTAATATCTTCTTCGCTTTTTATTTTGTCAAACGCGGCGATACCTTTATTGATTTCCATTTTTAATCAATTGTAAACTAGTGATTTTATATTTATCACTATTTTAAAGTTTTGTCATCTGTTTCAGTAGAGTCCTACCTTTCTGTTTACTTGCCCCGTTTCGCTTTTACCGGACCAATTCCTAATAGTAAGGACTTCTACTGTATCATAGTGCCCCATGAGAAATTTTCTTTCTTCTGAAATTCTGAAAACAAAGGAAATTAATGTAGCATCGTTTTTAGCTAGCCAGAAGCTCTCTTAAGCAACAGTTTTGTCTGTTGTCTGTCCGTCTATGCTTACGTACCCATATCATGCATAAAAATATTCTGCGATTTCAAAAAATCTGAAATTTAAAATTGGCTTAGATTATTAGCTTACAATAATGATTGTACTTTACAAAAAATAGACGTATTCATACAATCAATGGTAGATTCATACAAGAAATGGTAGATTCATACAATAAAAGATCTTGTTCACGAAAGTCAAACGTTTTCCATGTAAAAATAATGATATTGAAAATTACATGATTACATGTAATCTTTATGTAGAACGTGGGACACGTCGAAATAAAGTGCTATTTAACATACACTTGTAGTATTACATGTGAAATGTTTCTTTATTTCTATCATGCATTAGGTATATGAAAATACTCAGAATAGGCTACTGCAGTGGAATGCTTTAAAAGAATTGTTATGACTAAACAGTGTGATGATCAATTTAAAGGTGCAATAACTAATAATTGCACAAGTTGTTTTACATTTAAACTATACTATTTTATTTCATTTTTATAAACATTCGTTGTGAGTAGCATTATGAAAAATGTTCCAGTTAATCATAATTTATTATCTCCAGTTAGATATTTTCAGCCTTAAATGATTTACAACAAATATTGTTTAGGATGGTCTTTCATTTCAGCCGTATGGGTGCCTTTATGCAATTTTAAGTGAGAGGATGTTTTATATGACTTTCCACAAATGTCGCACTGGAACAATCTTTCAGCCATATGGGTAATCTCATGCACTTTCAATTGGTAGGATGTTTTAAATTTTTTTCCACAAATATTGCATTCGAATGGTCTTTCAGTCATATGGGTGACTTCATGAATTTTTAATTGCGAAGAGTCTTTAAATGATTTTCCACAAATGTTGCACTGGAATGGTCGTTTCGTTGTATGGCTAACTTCATGCGCTTTTAAATCAGTGGATTCTTTAAATGATTTCCCACAAATTTTGCAATGGAATGGTTTTTCAGCAGTATGGGTGACAGCATGCCCTTTCAAGTAATCGTATCTTGCAAAGGATTTTCCACAAATATGGCATATGAAAGGCCGTTCTGCCGTATGGATGCCTTCATGCACTTTTAAGTGAGTGGATCTTTTAAAGGATTTGCCGCAAATATTGCACTCAAACGGTCTTTCATCATTATGGACGACTTCATGACATTTCAAGATAGAGGCCTTTGTAAATGATTTTCCACAAATATTACATTCGAATGGTCGTTCAGCCGTATGTATGGCTTCATGCTCTTTTAATTGGGAGCATCCTATAAATGATTTTCCACAAATAGCGCACTCGAACGGTCTTTCGGTCGAATGGGTGTCTTCATGCCGTTTTAATCTGGAGGACGTATAAAACGATTTTCCACAAAAACTGCATTTGAATGGTCGTTCGGCCATATGGGTGCCTTCATGCACTTTTAAGTTAGAGCATCTTTTAAAGGATTTCCCACAGATATTGCACTCGAATAATCGTTCATCCGTATGAGTGTATTCATGCTTTTTTAATTCATTGGATGATTTAAATGACTTTCCACAAATACTACATTCGAATAGTCGTTCAGCTCTATGGGTCACTTCATGCTTTCTTAAATCATTGGATGTTTTAAATGACTTTCCACAAATATTGCACTCGAATGGTCGTTCAGCCGAATGGGTAGCTTCATGCCTTTTTAATTGAGATGATCTTTGAAAGGATTTTTCACAAATATTGCACTTGAATGGTCTTTCTCCTGTATGTGTGATTTTATGTTCTTTTAACTTTGCGAGTTTTATGAATGATTTTCCACAAATATTGCATTGGAATGGCTTTTCAGTCTTATGACAGACTTTGTCTTCTTTTAGTTGGTCGGATCTTTTAAATGATTTTTCAAAAATGTTGCATTTGAATTGCCGTTCAGCTCTGTGGATGACTTCATGTGCTTTTAACTGACAGGATCTTTTAAATGATTTTCCGCAAATATTGCACCGCAAATGCTGGCTGATAACAATTGTATGCCCTTTTAAGTGCCCGGGTGGGGTGCTAAAATTTTTAAGTCGAGCAAAAGTTTTATTGTAAATGTTGCACTCAAAACAACTAAACAAGTAAACAATTTAATATTTTCATAAAAGGCATACTAATCGGTTTCATTAAAAGAGCCCCCCCCCCCAATAAATTTCCCAACCCTGCAAGGTAACTATATTTTTAAATGGTACACTGCTATCACTGCTTTAATACAAATGCCCCCTAATGTATCCTAATGAATTTGGTCCCCCTAATGTATGTGCCCCCCCTAATGTATTTGGCTCCTCTAATGTATTTGGCCTCCCTAATGTATTCGGTCCGCCCCTAATGTATTTGGCCTCCCTAATGTATTCGGTCCGCCCCTAATGTATTTGGCTCCCCCTAATGTATTTCGCCCCCTAATGTGTTTGCCCCGCCCTAATAATAATAATTTATCTACATTTAATAATTTAAAGTCTGTTTATTTTTATTAGGTTAGGTAGGTTAGAAAAATGCGCCTTAGACTGTTGAGCAACAGTTAATTTAAGCATGAAAAGCGCAACGCGCATTTTTCTAACCTAACCTAATAAAAATTATATCAACATTGAAGCTTGCTTATTTTTTATAAGGTTAGGTTAGGTTAGAAAAATTCCCGTTACGCTGCATGCTTAAATGAACTGGCTGAACAGTCTAATGCGCATTTTCCTAACTTAACCTAATAAAAAATATATCATTACCCACAACTCTGGACTTCGATTGTGTTGTCATTACTGGAAGTAGAATGATCGGCCCCGGTTTTAGAATTCATTGGAATTTCATATTGGGAAGTGGTTTCTCTCGTCTGTACGCTTTCTGTAAAGATAAATAATTGGATAAAAACCTATAAAAATAACCGGTAGGCGAAACTAGGAGAACTAAAAATTAAAAATTCTAACTATTAAGATTGGGGTGTTTAATATTTACGTAATACAATACGGATTATATGGATATAATGCTAATATTATGGAGTCGGATAATTAACTTTAGCTATTTATCATTAATAAGTTTGTGCACACCCTTGTACACACTACACAATATTTTATAATCGTAAAATATATACATTAAAATAGTTTTACCTGTGGCATTCAAATATTCTGTAGTTGGCCCTGGACTAAGAAATTCTTCAATCGTAATATCCTCTTCACTTTTTATTTCGTCAAACGCGTCAATCCCTTTTTTTCTTTCCATTTTAAATCAATTGTAAATTATTGATTTTATATTTATATTTGTCTTTTATCACTGAGTGTAAAGTTTTTTGTCATCTGTTTCCGTATTCCTGCTTCCCTGTTGCTTTCGTCCTGTTTCGCGCTAATTCCTAATAGTAAGGACTTCTACTGTTTCACAGTGCCCCATGGGATATAATTTACTTTTCATTATGAAAACAAAGGTTTAGAAAATACAGGGTGTACCAGCCGGTATGCGGTAGTATCAATTTTTAAACTGGCACATTAGTATACTAAAGTGGTTTATTTTACTCTTTAAAAATAACACTGGTAATCTAATGTTACTGAGTTTTAAGTGACTAAACTAAACCTTATTGCACATATTGGTTATTCAGCCGTATGGTCGACTTCATGCACTTTAAATTCACTGGATGTTATAAAGCATTTGCCGCAAATATTTCAATGGAATGATTTTTCAGTTGTATGGGTGACTTCATGTCTTTTCAAGTGATCGGGTCTTCTAAAGGATTTTTCACAAATCCTGCATTCGAAAAGCTTTTCACCCCTATGGTAGACCTCATGTCCTTTCAAATCATCGGATCTTTTATATGATTTACCACAAACACTGCACTCGAATGGTTTTTCAGTAGAATGGGTAACTTCATGTCTTTTTAACTGAGATGATCTTTTAAATGATTTTCCACAAATATGGCACTCGAATGGTTTTTCAGCCCTATGGATGACTTCATGCACTTTTAATTCAGTGGATGTTACAAAGGATTTTCTACAAATATTGCACTCGAATTGACTTTCAGTCTTATGGCTGCCTTCATGCACTTTTAATTGAGAGGATGTTTTAAATGATTTATCACAAACATTGCATTCGTATTTTCGTTCATCCGTATGGGTGACTTCATGATATTTTAAGTGATCGAATTTATTAAATAATTTTCCGCAAATATTGCACTCGAATGGCCTTTCAGCCCCATGGGTGACTTCATGCCCTGCTAATTCACCGGATGTTTCAAAGAATTTTCCGCAAAGATTGCACTCGAATGGTCTTTCAGCCATATGGGTGTCTTCATGTTCTTTTAAGTCACCGGATGTTTTAAATAATTCTCCACAAGTATTGCATTTAAATGGGCTTTCAGTCGTATGGGTAACTTCATGATATTTCAAGTGATCTGATCTTTTATAGGATTTGCCGCAAATACTGCACTGGAAACGTCTCTCTCTTTCTCCTCTATAAATTAGTTAAACGACAAAAAGTTTTACTGCAAAGTTGCATTCAAAACAATTTAATATTTTCGTCAACTGTTCAGATTACGGTAAATTAATTACCCACAACTTTGCACATTGCGTGTATTGTCATTACTGGAAGTGTTATCATCGGTCCCAGCTTTAGAAATCATTAGCATTTCATTTTGGGAAGAGGTCTTCGTCATCTGTACGCTTTCTGTAAGAATAAATAATAAAAAACCCGGTTAGACCAAACTAGGGAAACTAAAATACAAGAATCCTAATTTCTTTTAGCAATTCTATTATAAAATTCTTAAATAATGTGCACGTGGTGAACAAACAAAATTTTACAAACTGAAAAACAATATTTAGGACTATCCTTAATGAGCTTTTCTTCTTCTAACACCAAAATGAGATACGCTGACAAGTCTTATAAAGTTTTTAAAAGTGCACGAGTGCATAATGCATTTCTGAGATCAATCTTTTGCATATTGCACTTGTAAGCAACTATTGATTCCTTTTGAAAACAATCCTGTTTCTTTTTCGTTGATTGTGTATAAGAATGATTTTTTATATATACTACAAAATTAGCATAACTAAGTATGATGAAATTTATTTAAAAAATACTTTTGTGTTCAACAGCTTGCCAATTTTCTGACTGAATGTCGGGAGCTCTCTTACGGAATGTCGGGTGGGCGGTGACAAAATGGCAATTAAGAAAATTTTTACTCCAATTCGTTTATTATGTACACTAAGAAATGGAGAGGGGTTATTTTAGATACTTCACCTTCTTAAAATCGAATATTAAGTCTGTACTAAGTTTTGTATTGCAAAATACGAAGACTTTAAAGTAGTCTTACCTGTGGCATCCAAATATTCTGCAGTTGGCCCAGGACTAAGGAATTCCTCAATCGCAATAGCTTCTTCGCTTTTTATTCTGCCAAACGCGCCGACCTCTTTATTTCTTTCCATTTTAAATCAGGTGTAAACTAGTGATTTTATATTTGTCACTGCTGGTATAGTTTTATTTGTCATCTATTTCCGTATTTCTGCCTTTCTGCTTATTGCCCGTTTTGCTTTTATCGCGCTAATTCCTAATAGTAAGGATCAAAGTGGCCTGTATCAAAGTGCCCCATGAGAAATATTCTTTTCCTTCTGAAAACAAAGGTGTAGAAAATATTTATGGCATTTATAAGTTGGCTTATAATTTAAACTTTGACATTATCAAGTAAACCGACGCATAATGGATCTAATTTGACAAAGTATGAACATTTTGGTGGAATTAATTTAACATTTTTTGCGAGTGAGAAGCTCTCTTATGGAACAGTGTTATCTATCCGCGTGCATATCCATACCATGAATAAAATATTCTGGTCTTTCAAAAAATCTGTAATTTAAAATTGGTTTTGTTTCACTCTTACTTTCTGATTGCATTGCTTGTATTTTGAAAACGTATCTAGTTTTCCTTGCTACGCCACGTCAATAAAATAATTTCTTCTCTGTTATGGTTCTGGCTTATATTTCTCAAGAATATACATCTATTGCTTTTTTACATTATTGAGTGTTAAAATTAAAACGGATAATTTCAATTCCAATGTTTGCAATACAGAGTAGCGTCCAAATTTATCATTTTTCCTTATTTTAAATGGGATTTAAAGAATCATGAGCCTTCTAACCAAGGTACTTATGTAAGGGCAATGATTTGGGGAATGAATACAAAGGACCTGTAGGTATATGAATATATTCACAACATTATACCACTGCTGTCGAATGCTTTTCAAAAAATTGTTATGACTAAACATTGTGATGACTAATTTAAAACCACAATAATTCCACAAGTTTACATTTAAAATATACTATTTCATTTTATTTATAAAAGTTTACTACAGATGGCAAACTCAAATATTCTTTTGCTAGAATATAAAATTCGGTGGACTACTACATGAGAGGATCTTTTACATAATTTTCCACAAATATTGCACAGAATTGTTTTTCATCCACCTTATGGTGGCGTTCATGACCTTTTAATTGATCGGATCTTTTAAATGATTTACCACAAATATTGCATTCGAATGGTCTTTCTGCCGAATGTGTGACTTTATGGCGATTAAATATACTAGCGGTTTTAAATGATTTTCCACAAATCTTGCATTCGAATGATCGTTCAACCGTATGGGTGACTTTATGCCCTTTTAATTGATCGAATGTTTTAAATGGTTTGCCACAAATATTGCACTTGAATCGTCTTTCAGCCGTATGGGTTTCTTCATGCACTTTCAAGTCACGGGATCTTTTAAATGATTTGCCACAAACATGGCACTCGAATGGTCTTTCAGCCTTATGGATGACTTCATGCACTTTCAAGTCACTGGATCGTTTAAATGATTTGCCACAAATATTACATTCGAATGGTCTTTCAGCCATATGGGTAATTCCATGTTTTTTCAATTCACCGGGTCTTTTAAATGATTTACTACAAATATTGCACTCGAATGGTCTTTTAGTCTTATGTGTGGTTTCGTGCAATTTTAATTTAGTAGATGTCTGAAATGATTTTCCACAAATATTGCACTTGAATGGTCGTTCAGCCGTATGGGTGACTTTATGATCTCTTAATTGAGTGGATCTATTAAAGGATTTGCCACAAACACTGCATTCGAATGGTCTTTCAGCAGAATGAGTGATTTCATGCCCTTTTAATAGACCTGATGTCTTAAATGTTTTCCCACAAATATTGCACTCGAATGGTCGTTCAGCAGAATGAGTGCCTTCATGCACTTTTAAATTACTTGATCTTATAAAAGATTTGCCGCAAATATTACACTCGAATGGTTTTTCATCCATATGGGTGTCTTTATGCCCTTTTAAGTGGGAGGATCTTTTAAATGATTTTCCACAAATACTGCACTGAAATAGTCGTTCACAGATATGGGTGTCTTCATGCCTTTTTAAGACACTGAATCTTTCAAATGATTTGCCACAAATATTACATTCGAATGGACTTTCAGCCGTATGTGTGATTTCATGCAATTTTAATTTAGTGGATGTTTTAAATGATTTTCCACAAATACTGCACTGGAATGGTTGCTCATCCGTATGGGTGACTTCGTGTTCCCTTAAGTGAGTGGATCTATTATAGGATTTGCCACAAATATTGCACTTGAAAGGTCTTTCCGCCTTATGGGTAAACTCATGCCTTTTTAAGTTATCGGATTTTGTAAAGCATTTGCCGCAAACATTGCACTTGAAGGATTTCTGTTTTTCTCCTCTAGTTCGTCGGTGGTCTTCGGGAGTATCCGATAATATTACCAAGTCGTTTTCGCAAGTATTGCATTGGAAATTCTTATTTTCTAAATGACTGTTTGCTTCGTATTTCAAATTATTTTCGGTCGTAAAACTTTTGCCACAAATGCTACACTTCTTTGGATTACTTCTTGCATGAGTTCTTTCATGGTATTTTAATTGAGATGGTGTAAGGTAACATTTTCCACAAACTTTGCACTGGAAACGTCCGCCAATTACAATTTTATTGCCTTTTAAATTCCCGAGTGTGGTACTGAAATTTTAAAACGAGATGTATTATTGTAAATGTTGCACACATGTGTGACAATTTAATATTTTCGTGAACTGTACCAAAAAAGGTAATAAAACTAATTACCCACAACCCTGCACTTCGCGTTCGTTGTCATTACCGGAAGTAGAGTCATCGGTCACGGTTTTAGAATTCACTAAGATTTCATATTGGGAAGTGGTCTTCGTAATGTTTGCACCTTCTGTAAAGATAAATAGCCAAAAACATGTAAAAAAACCGATCACCAAACTAGAAAACTAAAAAAAAACAGGAAGTGTAATTTTTATTAACTATTTTTTTATTAGTGTAGTTTTATGCAAATGGCAATATTTAATGATTTAATCACGTGGAGTTTCCGCCCCAATGGCCCCAAGAACTAGGAATAATGTCCATTATTCTATTATTATATTATGATCTATAGAATTCCAGTTTAAATACTTTAGATGTTTAACGTTAAAAAAGTTTGCACACGGTATTGCAAAATACGAAGACTATAAAATAGTTTTACCTGTGTCATCCAAATATTCTGTAGAGTGCCCCATACTAAGGAATTCCTCGACCTTAATGTCTTCTTCGCCTTTTACGCTGCCAAACGAGTCTATCCCTTTATTTCTTTCCATTTTTAAGGTAGAGATCGATCCTCAAAAGAGCCCAAAATAACATGGGAAAAGTTCCTTGCTTTAAAAGCTTATAACATCCACATCAAATAAGTAAATACAAATGTCTAAATGTAGAAAGAATCTCAACTTCATTGGTAAAATATTTTACTGTTGAATTTCTAATTTATCGACTGCGCTTTGAGTAAAAAGTATTTAAAAAAAGACAGCAGTATGAATCGAACCAAACGACAGAGCCTTCGTTCGATTCAAACTGTCGTCTTTTTGTTCAATTACTTTTTACTCAGAGCATAGGAGATAAATCAAAAATTCAACAGTAAAATATTTTGCTAATGAAGTGGAGATTCTCTCTACATTTTCACATTTGCACTTACTTCTTTAATTTAGAAGTTATAAGCATTTTACTAATTAACAAGCTAACTAACATCTATCCGTGTTGTTGAAAAAAACCGACAGCCAAACTCATACAGTAAGACATCCGACAAGTCAGACGTACCCTGCCATACAAACATAGCCTGTTTACCTGTTTTAATAAAGAATGAGTCATTATCTATTAAAGCAGGTAAACAGTATTATTATAATGACAAAGTTAGGCAGGCTCATTATTAGCCATTACTAATGACTAATGAACCTAACTTTGTCTAATATTGCAAGATAAGTCAACTCTTCTTCGGTTCCGATAATTGCTCGTCAAGAGCAATATGTGGTTTGCGATTTAATTAGCTAGGTAAACGTGTCAATCTAGTTGACACGGAGTAGCGTCGCGAGCTTTATCGTATGTAATAATAAAACGTATAATGCATTGCGCCCACTGGTTTAAATATTCAGAATAACGTCGTAGAATATTTAACCCAGTGGGCTCTCATTACTATAATTATCGGAGAGGCCCACCCACACTCGGTCGATCACTATTCCGACACCTCTCCAATAACTATTCGATTATGATTATTGTTGCCCTTTCATTTATGCATAACACACAACACACTTGTCGGATGCCTTCAATGCCGTACGGGATCTTGTATACAGGAATGGTTTCTATATCATAAACATACTTCAAAATTTGTGATTTAACCGCTTCGTTTTTCGGTTTCAAAATGGTGGACCGATCGCCACCTTAATCAATTACAAACGAGTGATTTTATAATTGTCACTGCTTTTGTCATCTGTTTCCGTATTCCAGCCTTTCTGTTAATTTGCCCCTGTTTCGCATTTCCCGCGCCAATTCGTAATAGTAAGGACTTCTACTGTATCAAAGTACCCCATGGGATAATATCTTTTTATTATGAAAAGAAAGGTTTAGAAAATATTTATGGCATTTAAGGTAGCTTATAATATGCTTTTAAACCGTCGCATTAGTATACTAAAGTTCTTTATTTTGTTCTTTAAAGATAATACGGGTACAATCCTATGTTATTGAGTTTTAAGTGACTAAACTAAAGTATTTATTCTTGTGTGAATGTAGTTGTGATATCTTTTATCTTTCTCTGCGTAAACAGGTATCCACATCCAGTCCAAATAAGTACTCCACAACAGGTCAATATTATTTAGATAATTGCAGCCTTTTGAGACTGCTTTCCAAACAGAGCACACTGCATGAGAACTTGCCTGTATACCTCAGTTTGCAATGGATTACTTGAAGTATGTAATAAAGGTGAATAATTGAAAGGGAGGAAGGTGTTTTTGTTGTACCAATTTGTTTTCCAGGTATTTGGATTTACTAGCAAGGTTTTGCTGTGGGAGGAAATGCTTTATGCGTCATGAATAATTATTATAAAATGCAAAGCATAATATAAACCTGTTGATGCTTTATAAGCACATTGAAATGATATTCTGCGAAATTATGGCACTTAAATTAAATTGGTTACGTATTAGCTTTTCAGGTAAGGTACTTAAACTGGCCCACTCTGTGTATGCTAAATATTTCGTTTATAAGAAAACGTGGCATAACATTTTTCTTGTTTTATGAAATTTTTTTGGTTGCCACTTTTTATTCCACAAGTGTCTACTACAGCATTTAACACCAACGAATAGACTTACCAACTGAATCTTATTTAGCTAATAAAGCATACATTTTTCACAACGCAAAATTTTCTTCAATTGGAAATTGTTTGTGAACATGCATTTTCATTTGCAAAACACATTTGGTTATTCAAGAATTGTTTTCACATTTAAGAATTTTTTCCGGCTTTTGAGGAAATCCTTAGTAAATGTTTTACCGCTTTTTAAGATAACAAAAATAAATGCCTACTTTAGAAGTTTTGATAAATAAATGACCAACCCTTGTTAATAAATAAATTCCATTCCACTTTCTACACATTCTAGCATTTTGTAATAAATACTTTATTAATATTACTATTAGTATGACATGATGGTTAAAAGTATCTTGTAGTCAGAAAAATAGTATATGAAAGGTCAGAGATCAACCGGAAATCAAATGGTCAATAATCACAATGGGATTTGTCTTTACAAAAAACTTTAACGTTTCTTCTGGACAGTAAAGGTACCACTATCGATCTTTAAAGCTAAATTGCAAAATATGTCAAGTGTGTAACCTAAAATCTAGATGAAATTTGTACGGAAAATTAAGCTCTTGAGAAAAGTTATCTTATCCAAATGATACTGCAATTAAATAATTATTTTTACAGGACTTTTAAACACAGTGATAAATAAGAAGTAGTTCGAATTCAAATGATTAGATAATAATTTTTATTTGATTTAATTTATAAACTGCACATAATTTACAGATATACTCAATAATAAAGAATACGAGCGTAAAGGAATCTTTATTATCAGCTTAATTGCGTATTCAGTATTACTAGCAGTCAGGGAAGGAAAACAGCCAGCTTTTCGGCTTTTAGCTTTTTGAGGAAATCAGCTCGGAAAATAGGAAAAAGTTGACTTCTTGCTCAGACGTCAACGTGCAACTGGCAATAAGAAAACTACACTGAATCCTACTTATCCTGCTGATATTATTAAAGTGGAATTAGGCACATAATCCATTATTACTTTATTTTAATTAACTAAAGCCTGCAATAGTGCCATAAACATGAAAATCTATAAGTATCTTAGTAAAAATGTACACAGGATGGCAGTTTGTGTAGCGAAAATCTAAAAAGCCTTAAAAGCTGGCTTTTTGTTGCAAAAAGTCGAGATTTTTCCTTCCTTATTTCTAGCAGTATTGGTAGTGTTATACATTACAGTTGTGATCAGGGCTGTGTACAATTTGACGGCGGTCGTAGTCATTGAAGTATTCTCTCATTGGGTGAACAAAGTGAATAAAATGACGTAAATTATTTAAATGAGAGGCCCCTGATTGACTGAATAAATAAATTCGCGATCATAGAAACAAATTAACAAATCCCTTGGCCCACAATTAAATAAATTACGTCATTTTTGTTCATTTTCATCCAATGAGGGAATACTTCCATGGCCACGACCGCCATAAAATTGTACACAACGCTGATCAGAACTGTAGAACGTGGAACCACAGTGTTATCCTTTCAAAAACAATTTGCAGCCATCTACGTGTAAAAATATGCAGGAATATGAAGAAAACCAAATTTTTATGCAGGAAATCATTTCATTTTTAGGAATTGCTATGAATATTGCACATTTCTACAAAAGTTACAAATTGCTTTTTAATGGTTAACAGCACAGTTCCAAGTTAATGACACTTACTGTATATTAAAGATTAAGAATAAATTATTAAACCACGAGAAGTTATCAAGACTGGTGTAGTAATGATAATTTTTTCTCTTTAACATGTTCTTTCTTCTGGGGCAAACAAAAAACCTGTTTGTACCCGCTCCTAGAAACGTATTATAGCTTTTGGATACATTTGGCAGTAAAATATACGGTAGTGCAAAAAACTAATGACTTCAAATTCATTAAAGCCAGATTAAAATTCTATTGTTACACCTGAAATAGTGAACCTGTTAAAGTGCAAAATGACCATGACTACACCAGTCTTGTAAAATAAAACCTACAAAATTTTAATTTATGACCACACAATAACGAAAAACCTTGCCTAAGATTTTTTTAGTAGCTCGGGATTTATTGTGTCTGATATACGGATCTGCTAACGAATAAACTACAGGTAGGTGCAAAAAGCAATTGCCCTCCCATTGCTCTTTAAACATAAACTAATGTTTTAAATTCCAGTTTTTTAGTTTCTGGAGGCACGATTCATATGGCTAGTTTATGCTGTGTTTATAAAAGGTGATTTAACAGAAACTTGAAATTAGATCATACTACTGGTGAACTGATTGCTGTGATTCCATATCTTTCGAATATACCCGTTGAATTTCCAAACTCCAAGTATACAGGAAGTATAGATGGTACAGTTGGTATCTTTTCAGCAATGCCTGGGAGAAATTGCTTGCATTTAACGCTGATGCGATTTATAACAGAACCTTTTTCAGATCGGGCAATGGCTGCATGTGTCTTGTTGAGTTCTGCATAAGTCGAGCCTTTACCATAAGAATCAGCAAAAATAGTCAAGAAACTATTTTTCTCCATTTCCTCTTTTATTTTTGCTTCGTACTCTTCAACACTAACCAGGGCCAAATTGTATCCGAACTGCTTAGCTACTAAGATCATATCTGGAATGTAGGTCGGCGTTGGCTGAACTATATTAAAGACACCGCCATTTATTTCATTGTGGAAAATGACATCCACTGTTAGCCTACTAACTATATCTACCGGAATACTGTACCAGCAATCCTTGACATCAGGAATCATACCGAATTTTAGGGATAATAAATAGCTGTTCATAGTGGAATTAGTGTCAACAGTGAATCGCCCTGTTTCACTATTGCCTATTAAACTAGAATATCGAACAACAGTGCAAGGAATTCCTCTTTCGTTGGCCTGTCTTAATAATTTTTCACAAACTAACTTGGACAAAGAATAACCTAATATAATTTCATCGCCCATATTTTCATTGTCCGGGAAATCTTCGTAAATAAAACCATCTTCTGTGAAACGGTTGATACATGAAAAAGAAGAAGAATAGAATACACGCTTTGTTTTTGTAGTGCAGGCAAATTTCAAAACGTTTAGTGTTCCAAAAACATTTACAGATCTAACGTCGGCCTTGTTTACCTTATTTACTTTGTATTTGTCAATATGGTTTGCCCGGGCTGCTAAATGCAATATAATTTCGGTTTTTGCAGCAAGTTTATTGTACTCCTCTCGAGGAAGGCCAAAATTCTCATCTGTAATGTCACCATTGATGGTTGAAATCCTGTCAACATTGACATGGTTAAATAAATCATACTTTTTCAAATTAGCTATTAATTTTCGCCGAGATTGTTCGACATTTCTCCCTCGAATCAAACAGCAAATATTCAATTTCACATTTTGTGCCAACTCTTTTAGCAAATGGCAACCTAGATTTCCCGTAGAACCCGTAATCAAAATGTTCGTGATTTCTGACGCCTTCGTAGTTATGGAATCAAGAGCTCGAATTTCGTCTGGCAAAACAGAATCTTTCTCAACTAATTCGGTCAAAGCCTTCGAATCAACTTCTTCATTTTCTACAGCTTTAGTGACACCTCCGGGCGCATGTGCCTCAAACTCAACGGTCATTGTTTGTTCAGCCACATATTTGCTAAGAGAATTTATTGTAGGGTTATCCATCAATGCAGCAACGTTCAAAGTTATCTTTTTGCCAACAATATTTTGAAGCTTATTTTTCATTTCAACGGCCATCAAGGAATCCAATCCCATTTCTTGGAAAGTTTGGAATTCGTCAATAGTTTCCGAGTCTGGAAGCTTTAGGGTTTGTCGAATTAGCGCAGTGAGCTTTGCTTTAATGTAAACTACTCTTTCATCCAGAGAAAGAGGTGATATCTCAGCCCAAAACTTTTCTGATTGTACAGACGAAGGAGTATTGTCTGCAACTTCCGTATCGTCAATTAATTCAGAAAGAACATTTCCTAAACTAAAAAATTGCTTAAATTCATTCAATTCTACTTGAATGACGCCTACTTGAAGTAAATCTGGTCGATTCATAATGAATTTTAATGTTGCAATGCCTTGATTAGGAGTAAATGGCTTGACACCGAAGAGACCTTCTTTGCCAAAAGCTGTGTTAGAAGCAGCACCAACTTCAGCCCATCCACCCCAATTTATAGTTTGGGCTGGAAGACCCACAGAATACCGATACTGCGCAAAGGAGTCCAAGAATGCATTAGCTGCTGCATGATTGCTTTGGCCAATTGGGCCTACCATGCCCGCCATTGAAGAAAATAAAACAAAATGTTCCAAATTTAAATCTTTTGTTAAATTGTGCAAATTCAAGCAACCATGCAGTTTAGCATTGAATACTATTTGGTACTTTTCCCAAGTTTGGTTCATGTAAATAGCATCCGAAATTACACCCGCAGAGTGAATTACACCTCTTAAAGGCGGTAAACGGTATTCAGGAGACGCCATAATTTCAAATAATGATTTCAACTGATCCCAGTTGCCGACATCAACCTGGAATGTAAGAATTTTGCAACCTTTCGCTCTCAGCGTGTTTAAAACTTGTATAACAGAATCGCTAGGAGCCGTTCTTCCTATTAATATCAAATACTTGCAACCAGAATCAGTCATCCATTTTGCTACCTCGAGACCTATACCTCCTAACCCTCCAGTAACTAAATAAGTAGCGTTACGATTGAACACCACATCTTTTTTAATAACCTGATTGCCAATTTCAGTAACATCGGGCATTGTAACCACAACCTTTCCTATATGCTTTGCTTTTAAAAAATAATTCAGAGCATCTCTGATATTTACGACATCAAACTTAGAATACGGAAGAGATCTTAAAACTTCATCGCGTTTGAAATTCTTTTTCATATCATCTAACATTTCCGCCATTTCTTGATCCGTTAATTTTTCAAGGTCTACAAGTGAATATTGAACATCAGGCCTTAATTCGTAAACTTCTTCTGATTTCCAAACATTAACTTTACCCATTTCCACAAAACGAGCATTCGTTGCACAGGCTTTCAGAGATGTTTCTTTGAAACCATTTCCAGTGAGAGAATTGAGGACCATATCAACTCCTCTTCCATTGGTCACCCTGGCTATTTCATCTCCGAAAGTCAAATCGCGTGAATGGAATACATGTTCAATTCCTAGTGATCGTAAATAATTCCTTTTTCTGTGAGATCCTGCTGTAGCAATAATTTTAGCTCCACCATATTTTGCCATTTGAATAGCAACAAGACCTACCCCGCCAGAAGCCACATGGATCAAAATAGTTTCGTCTTTTTTCAAATTAGCGACAGTTACGAGACAATGATAGGCAGTGAGAAGAACCGAAGGCACAGTTGCAGCATCGGTGAAAGTTACCTCCTTAGGTTTTAACATGATGATATCTTCGTGAGTCATGGCATGACTAGCCACGGCACTTGAATGAGTAACTCCGTAAACTTCATCCCCTATGTTGAATTTAGTGACTTCAGAGCCAATATTGGAAACGATGCCAGCGAAATCAGAACCTACGGTTTCCTTTAATGTAGTGTACATTTCAGGTTTAAGAATCACAAAAATGTCCCTAAAATTCAATGCTACAGCTTTTACAATAACTTCAACACCTTTTGAGCCTAATGGCTGTTTCTCTATCGATGAAAAACTAACATCATTTATCTTTTTTGATTTTGGAATGTCTATGCGATATCTTCCTTTCGGAAGTGTCAGTGGTGCCAACGATTTTGGCAACTTCGTGAAACGGGATACGTACTTTTTCAAACCCCTATAGCAAACTAAAACTTCTTCTTTATCAAAGACTTCAAAGAATATTTGCTCACTTTCCACTAAAGGATCTGAATCATCGGGATCTAAATCAATCAATTTTCCCTGCAGTTTTTGTGATTCGTTTGAAAGACTTTTAGCCATTCCCCAAAGAACAGCATTTAACGGATTTACATGCTTTTGATTTTGAATAAAGTAAACTCCTTTGGTAACTAGAATGAATTGTAGATTAATTTGAGATTTTTCTGAAAGATATTTAAAAACATTTAAAATTGATCGATGAACAGCTTCATTATTATTTTCACCAATCACAGTCGCCAAATACAGGACGCCTTTTACGTCGTATCTGTCTGTATAATTCTGTATAACATCGCTTGTCGCTTTCTCATCGGAAAGGTCGACATAGCTAGTGAATTCCAAATCATCATTTGTCAGTCGTTGTCCTTCCGCTTTAATAAGTAATACTTTGTCACACAAGGAAGAGAATTTGCGTTCCAAATTAATGCACAAATTTCCTTGTTCAACAAATATAACCCATGCTGTAGTCTTTGAAATCTTTTCGGAGCCACTTTGTAAAACTTCCGAAGTTTTTGCAACTTCATGTGACTTATGTTCAACGGCTCGTGATATAAGTGATGCTATAAATTCATCTTTGGAAGACACATTGGTAGCTCCAGTAAAACCTGTTTCAAGCATAACTTTACTCCAAATTGCAGTTGAAACCATAGAATGGCGCGGTCGTATATCAAAGTCAGTAAATTTCCAATAACCTTCCAAAATCCCAAAAATTGTATCTATAGCCCGACTGGGTTGTATGATTTCTTGAAGCAATAAAATCCCATTAAGTCCAATGAGCTTACGAATGTTGGTCATAGAAACGCGTAAATTTTCAGTGGCATGGATAACATTGGCAGCAACAACTACATCGAAAAAATTCGGACAAAATCCTTGTGTTGATGGGTCTTTTTCAATGTCCAAAACCTTATAATCAATTCCACCTATGCCTAAAAACTGTTCCTTAGCCCCTTCAAAAAACACCGGTGAGATGTCAGTAAATGTATACCTAAATGGAATTTCCTCTTTCTGCAAAACAGCTAAAATTTCCTTGGTAGTTGCTGCGCTCCCACCACCTATCTCTATAATTCTTACAATATTATCTTCTTGTTTACCGTCTGATTTAAAATTTTTCAACGCCAATCCAAGATAGTTAGCGGAACGCATACTAGCTACAATGCACTCGTTTGTTTTGGTATAAATATCTAAAGGATTCAAATCGTCCCTACCAAATAATGCAGACACGGGTGTTTGCTTTCCTGTCATGACATCCCATTGATGGTCTATGCATTTATGTAAAATATCAGCTGTGCAAGTTCTTCCAAATGCGGCGCCTTCAACATAAATAAATTCATCGATTTCCTTTGCCCTTCTACGGTTTTCTTCTAGTGTCGGAAATTCTTTAGTGCACACCCAAGCTTCCATTACACCATTTTCATATTGTGCAACGCCGTATCCATCTTCACAAAGAATTTCAATGAATCTTTTCAGAAGCATTAAATGAGCTGAGTGAATCACGTGCTCTTGAACCATTTCATCAATGTTGAACAACTCGCCAACTTTCGGAAAGATTTTATTTGCTGAAAACATTCTCATTACACCTAAGCATACTGCTTCATCTGCGCATGCTTGACATTTCAAGTCAAACATGTGCATATGTTTTTCCATAAGCTGATGGAGCGGTTCAATGCACAAATCCGTACTTGTTATTTGATTCACATCTATTCTAGCCTGGACAGGACCTACACGTTGTCGCCATATTTCGTGATACATACCTGGTAACATATTTTGATGGGCGTTTATTACATTGGTAAACGAACTAACAGATGTCCGCAACAGTCTTACACCTACCATTAATGCTAAGAGAACATTTTTATCGCTGTAGAGAGCTACAGTCCCAACGGTGGTTCCCTCAGTCCACTTTGCATGAGCATAAACACATTCGGACAAACAGTCGTTCACCATGAACACATAATCTATTCCTACAGGGAGGTAAAGATCCACATTTTCTTGACCAATGCTCAAACCAAATAATTGAATCATGGCGTCCAGAATAATAGGATGATATACATAATCTTTAATGTTCCCCGCATTCACAGGCATTGGAATTGAAGCAATTGCCTCGTTGACGCCACCCCACGCGGTTTCAATGCTTTGAAATGTTTCACCAAAGAAAATTCCAATTTCTGGAGCAAGTTTATAAAATTCACTGGATTCCTTTTCAATTGGACAACGAGTTTTAATTGTATCAATGTCCTCAGTAGAGTAAAATTGTTCCGCCTTTGTCTGCGTCTCAAGAATTTCTTCAGTAGAGGATCCTATTTGTTCTTCACCGTTCTCAGTTTTAAGTGGAATAACATGTTTCTGATCTGATACTACTTTTTTGTCGTTTATTTCAACTTCCTTTATTTTGAGCTCGTTTTTGATATTTTCTGTTATATCTCTTCCTTCAGTTTTGTCTTTTGTTTCTATTTTATTGACCTTACTTGCAACAGCTTGTTTTTCTTCTCCTGGCCAACTCACTGACTCTTTAAGCATGACATATGCACTGGAATATCGCTTCCAACCTTTATCATCATTATATCCATTTAGCTTTCTGTACAAATATACTTTCACGTGAAGCATGAATAATTCGTTTTTAACTGCAGTGGCAACCACCTGTGTTTTATACCGCTTCCCTTCTTCTAATTGAAATGGAGCCTCAACTACGAAATCTTTTACGGTCAATATGCTTCTTTCGTCGTCTTTATTCTTCAGTAATATATCTTTTCCAGCAGCCAAAATTATTTCTAAAAAACCAGCACCAGGTAACACGATAGTATGTGCAACCTGATGGTCCCTAATGTATGAAAGTTCATTTAAATTCCACTTTTGTTCATAAACATTTTCTGAAACATCTGCTAACATTATCTTTTTCCCTAATAGTGGATGAATCGACCGTTCAAGACCTTCTGTTGAAAAGTCAATCCAATATTTCTGCCTCTGAAAAGGATAAGTAGGTAATTCTAACTTTTTTCGAGTCCAATCTTTGTGCAACGATTTCCATTCAATATTTCCCCCATTTGTAAATAATGAACTGAGGCTTCCTAATAAAGTTTCCCAGTCACCTTTGCTTCTTCTTAAAGAAGGAAGCCATAAATTGGTTCCCGGACAATTCAAATTGATCATACCTAAAGCCAACAAAACGGGATGAGCTCCTATTTCAATGAAGACATTGCAACCAAGTTCCCCAAGAGTAGTCATGCCTTTTTGAAAATTGACAGGTTTTCTTGCATGCTTGGCCCAGTATTTTCCATTTTCCATGCCATTCTCCTCGAGAAGTGATCCTGTTGTCCCTGATATATACTGATATTTAGAAGACCTGTAGTCAATGGTGCTTGCAAACTCTTCGTAAGATTTTGTAATATTGTCCATCTCTCTTGAGTGAAAAGCTTGGGCAGCGGCCAATGTTTGGAACTTGGTTCCATTATTTCCACAAAAAACAGTAAAAGCTTCAAGGGAGCTTTTATTTCCAGCTACCACTACCTCATCAGCTGAATTTACGACAGCAATGTCCAACCACATATCAATGTGGGTGTTTAAAAATTCTGCAATTAGTTGGGACACCTTGTCCTTTGATGAACGAATGGCTACCATGCCTCCAGCAGGAAGACTTTGAATTAACCTACTTCTTTCTGCAAGCAAAATCAAAGCATCTCTCAGATTAACAATTCCGGCTGCAGTAGCCGCTGCGAATTCGCCAACACTGTGCCCTAATACACAATCAGGTATTACTCCAAGGCTTTCCCATAGTTTTAAAAGTCCGTATTCCACTGCGAAAATTGACAATTGGCTGAATACCGTTTGATCCAACAAATTTTGAGATGCTTCATTCCACAAGGCGTCTTTAATTGAAATGCCTAAATGATTTTTTATAATATTTTCGCATTCATTAATAGCATTTCGAAATTCAAAATTGGATTGGAATAGAGATTTAGCCATTCCAAAATATTGAGATCCCTGTCCTGTAAACAGGAATGCAATTTTCGGTTTTTCATTTAGAACAGGAGGAGTGTATGCATCCTCTAAGGTCTTCTGGATATCGTCAACAGTTGCACCAGATATGGCTAACCGATATTTTAAATGAGCTCTTCCAGTGTTGCAGGTATAAGCCAGGTCACCTATATTTACATCGGGATTATCAGTGAGATATTTAATATAGTTATTGGAAAGATCCTTAAGAGCATTTTCAGATTTGGCAGAAAGATTAATAAGATGAAGAGGTGCCTCAGATTCCAATAATCCTGTTTCTAGTGATTGCATAACCTCAGATGGTGGCGGTTCCTCCACAATGACATGAACGTTTGTTCCACTGATTCCAAAGGAACTTACTCCTGCAATTCTAACCCTCTCTGAATTTCTACTCCACTGCTGCGATTCGACGGGTATTATTGCTGGAACAGTGTCTAAATTTATACTGGGATTCAAAGTTGTGAAATTGATATGTGGAGGAATCACTTCGTGTTCCATCGACAAAAGAACCTTAATAAGACCCGCTAACCCTGCAGCAGATTCCGTGTGTCCAGTGTTGGTTTTAACCGAGCCGATTACAAGAGGTTTATCTCGCTCTCCGGTGTAACCAGCAGATATCGCTGCAAATTCAATAGGATCTCCAATTGGAGTACCAGTTCCATGAGCCTCAACATAATCAACATCCCCGGGTTTTATTCCTGCATTTGCCAATGCGTCTTTAATGGCAATTTCTTGGCATAGTTTACTCGGGGTACCAAAATTTGAGGATGTTCCTTCGTTACTCATGGCAGTTCCACGGATTATTCCTAGAATCCTGTCTCCTTGTTTTAAAGCATCGGGTAGGCGTTTCAAAACAATAACAGCGACACCCTCTGCTCGGCCAAACCCATCAGCACTTTCATCAAAAGTTTTGCAGCGACCATCTTTTGCTAGAATTGGAATTTCTGTAAGTGGAAATTGAACAACAATGATGTTGGCCCCAAGAACTAATCCTAAATCGGATTCTCGTTTCCTAAGACTGTCACAGGCTAAATGTAAGGCTACCATTGAAGAGGAACAACCACTTTCTGTAGCTACATTTGGCCCATTTAAACCCAAGAAATACGAAACTCGAGCAGAAGTTGCTGAAAAAGCGTTTCCCAATATCACGTGATGAAAATCCTGACCAGAAGTATTTTCAGTTATCAACCTTTCGTAATCGTGTGTCCAAATACCAGTAAAGACTCCTGTGTTACTTCCCTTCAAACTGTGTGGGTTAATGGCTGCATTTTCTAGAGCCTCCCATGCTACCTCAACCAAGAGCCTTTGCTGGGGATCCATAAAAGCTGCCTCTCTGGGGCTAATGCCAAAAAATTTAGCATCAAACTCATCAATGGGGCATTTTAGAAACCCCGCTTTTGATTCTGTGAATCTTGTGTCGTTTAATTGGAAATCGAACAAACGTTCCAAAGGAACCGAGCGAATCCCAAGTTCTCCCTTTTCCAAAAAATCCCAAAATTCAGCGCTGTTGTTAGCACCCGGAAATCGACAGCTTTGTCCGACAATCGCAATGGAATCCTTGTAATAACCTCGTTGTTCATTCCTAGTTTCAGTTGGAATCGCATTCTTCTCCAAAGATATTGTAGAATTTCTAAGTTTGGATTCCACTTCTTTCCAAGAAGACATCCAAAACTTCAAGACGGCCTATTAATGTGAAATATGATATTATATGTAACAATATAGTTTTACGCAGTATCACAGACACTTGTAAAGCAAGGCATTAGTTACCGGAAATGCTGTTACTGATGCCAATTTTGATACGGTGTCCTTTTTAAAGTAGGTATTGGGGTTATTTCCAAGAAACGCAATTTTTATATCCAGAAGAGCGCTATTAATAAAAAGACAATGGTATTATATGTGAGTTTCCCCTTTAGGTTCCCTTGTTCTCATTCGCTGGTTTCCTTATTATTCCCATTTAGATTGTGCAGCACAATCTATATGGGAATGATAGAAAGCCCACAAAAGCAATAAATGTATCCTTAGTTAATTATTCGCAATTCTTGTGATGAAAAGTATTTAAAAAATTGCTAGCATATTTGCAAGAAACCAAAAAGCAATGAATGTTTTATTTAGTGAAGAAGACATATACTTACTTTTTCTTTACAGACATGTCCGTGATATCAAAATTATACATTTGGTGTATTTTTTCCATTTTCTCCATACCATAATGCACCTTCAGAACTTGTGACACTAAAGTTTCAAAGGAAATTAAATTGACAAATACTGGGCAAGTTAACAGGTTCACTGTTCAGGAGACTTAGAAATAAGGTACTCACATGCAGAACATTCATGCCTAACATGCACTGCAGGAAACGTACTGCATAAAAAGGGTAGTGTGCAGTGCACAAAATGAACGAAATGCACGAAATTAAAGCATTTTTCCCTATCATTTCTTTGGACTATTTAATAATGCCATTTCTCGGGTAAATATTAATAATTGCAGCCAATTATTATAAATTCACAAATAGAAATATTTGGCTTTGTAAAAATATTGACATTTGGGTGAACACCACAACAAATTCTGTTTTGAATCCATTGAACAGAACATAATAAGAACAGACGCAATAGCAAAGTGTACACTTGTTCATTAAAAGTAGAACAATATATCTGTAAGATTCGCTGTTCGTGCATTAAATGCATTTCGTGCATTTTGTGGATTTTGTGCAGGTGGGTACATGAAAACCATTTCGTGCGCACGTTGGCGTACTTTGCTTAGAAGACTGGAAAAACTTACAATTTTCAAATCTGTCTGATCCTGACAGCTTAGTGATAACTTGATACTGCTTCAACTCTGGGGTGACCATCATAAGAGTTGTATCCATTTGGTTTCCATTTTCACCGACACCAGCAACCGAAATAGCGCTGTTTAGATCAAACAACTCGTCAGAATTTTTCACAACCTGAACACAAATGAAAAATAATATGAAAAATTTGTTTCGTTTGCCACGTTACTACAAATCAGTATCTTTACTGGAAAATAAAACTGGAATATCTAAATGTTGTAAGATCAACTGTCACTTTTCTAATTTCCTTTCTAGTTCTTTTCTAATATTTGTACCCTTGACAGAGTCCGATGTATGACGGGCTCTGTGCAACTGGACCATTTTTAATATTTTAACACTTGAAATTTTTGAAAACCCGTTCAACGTCTTTAATACGTACGTTTTTAAGTTCAACCTGTCAATGCTCAACTAAATAAAATTAAAAACTAATAGCCACCATACATGTACAAAAGAAATTCTATTTACCAGTTTGTTTGAGTGGATAACAACGCATTTAGCGTACATGGATAAGTTCCATGCATGAACAATAACCATTTCCAATTTTGACATCTTCGTCTTGTGATGCCTTCCATGCAGATCCACGGCGATGACATGGTCGAAGAACTTGGACAGCAGTGACCTAATAAAAAGAAAAGAATGATTTTAACGATCTAATTTTTGTAGTCTACCTCATTATTGAAATGTCCAAATGTAAGGACAAAGTAGATATGTAAACCAAAATAATGACTAAAATTGTAAATTTATATAATTGGTTATTTACCGTAGAACGAGCCTCAATTTATTGAAATAATTATAAATAAAAGAGGTGATTAGCCAAGTGCAAAATTATTATATTATGATTTTGATGAAAAAATACAATATTATACCCAATATGTTCGGGAATATCATCAGATATTAACACTATCGTATCAGCAGTGGTGACGACCCGAGATAATGATTTCGCCAAAACGATTGCCTGCACCGTCGTTTCCTCATCGACAGCCGCAGTAATCCATGCAGTTTTCCTTCGCTCTGAAAAATAGCAAAAATATAGAAAAAATAGCAAAAAAATAGAAAAAGGATACCGTTATTAGCGGACTTTCCCTTTATGGTTTTACATGGGAATGAACTTCCTAGCAGTCTTAGTTGCACACTTCTCTAAGCTGCATTGTTTTTAAGGACTATTAACTACTGAATTTTTGTTCTTAAAGCGGAAAATGAATTTGTATTGTTATTGCTCGTGCCACTAATTGTTTTTGTGATTAGTGATCTGTAAATAAACAGTTTAATTGCCTTATAACTGACTATGGGTCTAGGGTTTCCTTCAGGGCAAACTGAAACCATTCTAAATTCCTTATTTTTTCATGACGCAATAAGACCTTACCATTAGTAATGAAATGCAAACATAATTAATCTTTTGAAAATCGAACCATCTGTTTTGTCTGCCTTCCGAAATGTGTACCATTTTATCATTTTTTCCATATTACATATTTTATCGCTCTTTCAAATATACGGCAAACAAAGTAATTGTTAATTTACTAAACCTAGATAAAGGTTGCAAAAACACTTGACTTGTGGTTATTGGGTTTTTTGATTTACCCAAATAGTATACTTTAGGCTTATTTTTAGATTTCCTTATTTTTTGAGTCACAATGAAATGTGTTCATGTATGATAATGATTGTTAATGATAAACTGTAATTTTCGGTGAAGCGGACGATATAATTTGCTTTTTCGTCTAGCAAAACCCCAAAAAACCATTCGGCTTTTGATGGAAACCTGCGGGTCGCTTTATTTTCTCAGTAACCAAATAACTTTGGATAGGCATCAGGAATGCTACCGTAATACCCTATTTACGAGTATTAAAATTATTCACTACAGTCAGAAATGATTTATATTTAATATATAAATCTATTTCGGATTTTTGAAAACAATAAAAATGGTTTTTCGGATTTTTAAAAACAATAGAAATGGCTTTTCGAAGTTTTGAAAGCAATTAAAATGGAGTTTCGGATTTTTGAAGTCAATAGAAATAGCTTTTCGGATTTTTAAAGTCAATAGAAATGGGTTTTCAGATTTTTAAAAGCAATAGAAATGGCTTTTCGTGTTTTTGAAGTCCATAGAAATGGCTTTTCAGATTTTAAAAAACAATAGAAATGGCTTTTCAGATTTTTGAAAATTGCAGAAATGGCTTTTCAGATTTTTGAAAATTGCAGAAATTGTTTATCACATTTTTGAAAGCTATAGAATTGGCTTGCCAGATTTTAGCAAAACTACATGAATAGCTTTTCGGATTTTCAAAAATCAATAAGTTTCATAGGTTTCAGAAGAAAGAAGACGAAACTATGATTATGACGTATCTTTTTTCTTCAGCCTTTTTCAACTGCGTTCGGTTAAAATTCATAAACCGTTTCAGAGAGAGAGTCATGAATTATGTCGGAACTTTGCGTTTATTCCGCGTCCAAATAATGCATGAGACGATAGTGCTCCAGAGCTATTCAATCAATAAATACATTGGCCTGAACTTCGGCTGACGGGATAAAACATAGTGCACTTACAAAATATTTAGATACATAAATTATTCTACACTGTTAATATATTGTAAATGTTGAATTCTAGAAAACATATTTTGACATTTAAAAATTTAGAAAATTTGAAAAATGATGACAAATTTTGTGTTACCAAACATTTTAGGTGCCCGACGCTAGTGGAGAATCGTTCAGATAATACACTTAGTGAACCAATCTAATAAAGCAACAGAAGAACAGAACTTGACCAATGGTTTACAGTGTTACTACAGAAGTGCGAATAGTTACAAGAGGTACACAGTCTTTTAGGCTTGTTGTGCCCACCCTAGGGATTTATCATCGGTACCGCAGTAATGAGTACAATCTTTGTCAATTCGTGGAGTAAGTACTTAGGGAATATTAATAAAAGTATTCCCTTGAACATTTCTAGTGTGCCACTCGTACCATGATTCATCCAAGCTATTTAAAGAACGACGATTTGTTCTTAAATAGTTTCCCCAATTAATAATAAAATTTCACATTAATGAGAATTATCTTTCTGCTTCAAAATTCTCAGGATGCTTTTTCTAAGAATTAATTAATTAATTAAATGAAATTAATATTTAGTGAAAAACCTTTCTCTGGATTTCATGAATAAAAGAAGAACTCTTTAATTCCATTTTCAAAGAGTTAATTTCATTTCCCATTAACAGATATTTATCCGATTACGAAACTAATCATATTTTCGTATGTTTGGTGTTCAAACCTGGTAAGGCGGTAATAAGCATGGAAAATACAACCATTATAAATGAATTGAGTGGGTTTTCAGTTTCTATAAATACTTTTTTGCAACCAGAGGTAAAAATACTTATTTATTCATATTCAGGGAATCCTTAAAGCGTCACATTTAAAACGCCTTAAGCGAGCAACTCATTTGAGTTATTTGATTGTGAAGTTTTGCTATCATTTGTAATGGATCAAATAAAGCTTCCAACAGGTGTTATATAATTGCAGATGTCTTGTTAATTGAAATATGAGTTGTACTGAGTTTGTTTCGACTTAAAATAGCTTGCTCAAAATAGTTGTTTCCTTCAGGTACTACTGACGTGGGATTTTATTAAAATAATACTTCTCTCTTACCAAGACGGGTAAAAAGTTGTTTTACTGCAGTTCAGATTTGTAATCTTAAGAAAACCCGATCATTGGTATAAATACTGTGAGATTTTTGGGAATTCTGAGATATTTATATTCGTAATTAATTACTCAAGGCCGAGTATTTGTAAAATGCTCCTTCAACGTCATAAACCTCATTAATATTATTACAAAAACTGCTCTATTATTGCAAAATAATCAGTCTAAGCTACCAAATTAGCTTTGAATACAAAACGCCTCTAAATTTAACTACTTTAAAAGAATTTTTTCATATAGCTTTTATTCGGAGAAAATAACCTTAGTTCTTAATTCATTTCACATCAATTTACCTTATAGCTAGTAAGGAACCCGTTCTAGAACCACAATTAATTCCTAAATCGAGGATATTTTGTACATTTATTTTATTTTATTATTTATTACTTACTTATTTTACTAAAGCTAAGCTATTCTTATGTTTGTCGAGCACAATTAGAGCAAAATAGAATTTACAACTTTTCTGAAACTGTATAAACATGCGAGAATAATTGTTTTATTGCTTGCAGATATTTCTTAATTCATGATTGTGTGGAGTATTCTTAGGTTTTTCACTAGTCTAATTAATTCTCAATAATACACACAGTACTATTATTACTGTACGTGTTTCGTGAGAATAAATGCGAGGAGAACTAACTGACGTAAAGGTTTTTCGTTAAGACCAAGCCACGGGAATATTTTCATTGTAGCCCTCCTATTCTCAACAGCTTTGCTATTACCGACAATTGGATTTCCGGTTGAAGACTCTATTTGTCTTGTGAAAAGATAATTTTGAACATCATGCTAATAGCAAACGTGTACATATACACGTGTAGCATGTGAAATAGCATGTAATAATAAATTTGTAAATAGGTAACCAAACAATATCATATTCATATATTTGTGGGCTTTGCAGTTTATAATTATTCATACCCATAAAACATTTCCTCCAGCAGTATAACCTTACTAGTAAGTCCAAATACCTGGAAAACAAACTAATACTACAAAAAATACAAACCTGGCCGTTCAATTATTCACTTTATTACACAATTCTCGTATTTAATTGCATTTTGAGGTATTTATGCAAGTTCTCAGGTGTTCTCTTCTCTTCTGTTGACGCAAAGCAGACTTAGCAGCCTATAATTATCTACAGACAATCTTAATCATATTGACCTGTGGAGTAAAATTTTGGGCTGGATGTAAATACCTGTTTGCAGAGGAAAAGATAAAAAAGTCACAACTACATTCACACAAGAACTAAATTAAATATACTTTTCCCACTTAAAATTGTGTACTATTTGTATTAGTTACTCCGGTTATCTGTACACAGCAAATTAATGCATTTTTGCATATTGCATTGCAACTTTTTTCCGAAATGTAATATTTAGAGCATCTTTAGATCTACCTATACACACACTAGATTTATGTCATTCGACGCACAATGTAATGCACTTTCGAATGGTCTTTCAGCCGCATGGGTAACCTTAGGTACTTTTAATTGATCCGATTTTTTAAAATGAATTGCCACAAATAATGCCCAGGAATGGTTTTTCAGCCGTCATCTGTACGCTTTCTGTAAAGATAAATAAATAGGTAAAAGGCTGTAAAAAAACTCCCGTTAGACCAAGCTAGAAAAACTAAAAAAGAGTTCTAATTGCTATTAACAATGTTAGATCGTACGAATTAGAACTCTTGATTTTTACCTATTTATTTTGTTTCTAGTTTTTTTGCTACACTATACTTAGTCTATTGATTAACAAAAACTACTTAATGCTTAATGCAAATGGCAACAGGTAATAGTTATGTCAGGTAGAGTTTCCGGCCAAAGAACTAGGAATAATGTTTATCAGTACTGTATACGTAGTCCACATTCTATTTTTACATAAATTACAGAAGTCCGGTTTTGATACTTTTTAGTATTTTACGTCGAATTTTAAGTTTGTACGTATTATTGTACAATGCAAGGATTTTAAAATAGTTTTAACTGTGTCATCCAAATATTCGGTAGTTGGCCCAGCAAAGAATTTCTCATTCTTATATCTTCGCTTTTTATTCTATCAAACCCGTCGATCCCTTTTTCTATTTCCAATTTAAATCAATTGCAAACTAATGATTTTATATTTGTCGCTCCCTTTAAGTTTTATTTCTCGTCTGTTTTCGTATTCCTGCTTCTCGATTTATTTGCCCGTTTCCTTTTATAAGGCATGAGATATATGAGATATTTTCTTTTCAATATGAAAACAAAGGTTTAGAAAGTATTTATGGCATTTAAATATTTAAGTTTGCTTCTATGATTTTAAAACGTTGCATTAGTATAGCAGTATTGCTTTATTTTGCTCTTTAAAGATAGCACGGATAGTCTATAATGTCGCGCAGTTTTATGGGACTGAAAACTAAATTATTTATTCCTGTGCGAAAGTAGTTGCGATAAATTCTATCCTTTTCTCTGTAAACACGTATCCACATCCAACCCAAATAAGTATTTCATAACAGGTCAATATTATATAGATAATTGCAGCCTTCTGAAACTGCTTTGCATGCAGAGAGCACACTGCATGTGAACTTGCTTATATAACTCAGTTTGCAATGGACTACTTGAAGTGTGTAATAAATGTGAATAATTGAAAGGGAGAAAAGTTGCATTTGTTTTGCTAATTTGTTTTCCACGTATTTGGAGGCCTTACTGGTTAGGTTTTGCCTTAGGAGAAAATGTTTTATGGGTTATGATAAAAGTCAAAGCATAATATAATCCGGTTGATGCTTTATAAGTGCATTGGTATTGTATTCTGTATTATTAGGGCAAACTACTAAATTACATTGTTTACTTGTTAGGTTATTAGCAATATGCTTAATACTAGCACACCGCACACCCCATTGTACACTAAATATTTCATTTATAAAAAATATATCTTGCTTGTTTTAGCAAAATATTTTGATTTTAATTACTATTCTTTATTCCAACAATATCTACTACAATATTTAAGGTCAACAAATAGAATTTCCTTCTGAGTATTATTTATCTAAAAATAAAGCAGATATATGTCAGAAGGTATAAGTTTGCTCCAAATGCAAATATTTTTGGATTTTTTGCAAAATAAATTTGGTTATTTAAGAATATTGTACATTTCAGAATTTTTTCCGGTTTTCAAAGAAATTCTTAGAAGGCGTGTCAGAGATACCATCAACCGGAAATCAAATGGTCAATAATCGCAATATAGCTTACCTAAATCAATTAATGCCAAAAGACAAGCACGATTCAATTAGCAATGCAACTTCAATGTTTTCTTCTGAATACAGGAACCACAATAATTTATTTTATTATTAGATTTTATTTTTAAAGCTAAATTGCAGAGTATTTCAAGTGTACTGCCTACTAAAATGTGGAAAAAAATTGTTTCCAAAGAAAAGCTCTTGAGTAAAGGCAGATTAAATTTTATGGCTTAATACTAATGTCTTATCCAAATGAAACCGCAACTAAATCCTTAATTTTATAGCATTCTTAAACACAGTGATAAAAACAAAGAATTTCGAATTGAAAGGATTAGATAATAACCTTTTATTGGATTTAATTTATTAACTACAGATACATAAAGATATACGGCATTGAAGAAATTACAAAAATAAAGGAGTTTACGGGAATCTTCGTTAGTAGCTAGCGTATTAATCTTCCTAGCAGCATTGGTACTGTGTCACGCATTACAGTAATTTTCCCTAGAACGATGCTGTAATCCATTCAAAAGCCATTTTTAGCAATTTACATTTAAAATTTAGTAGAAAATAAGCAATATCATTTGCAATCCCTGAAGACTTGTGGTGGAAATCAAATTTTTCTGCAGGAAATCCTCTTCAATTTTAATTGCTGTGGATATTTTTCCTTTCTACTAAATTTTACGCGAAGGGCTCTACTAAATGTTTTTTAATGGATAACAACTGAGTTCTAACATAATGTCGACATAATGTAGACTACTACAACATACAATTAATGTACTACACAGCGAGGAGTTATCAAAACTGGTGTAGTAATGGTTATCTTTTATTTTTAACAGGGGTAACTTTTCCTCAAAGCATTTCTCGATGAAATTTCTTGTATTGTAAACAAGCGACTTCAAATTCATCGAAGCCAGCTTAAATATTATATAGTTACACCCAAAATGGTGAACCTGTTAAAGTGAAAAACGACCATGACTACACAAGCCTTGTAATATAACACCAATAAATAACTTACGAATACCTTTGCTAAGATATTTATAGTAACTCTGAATTTCTCGTGCCTTATTTACGTATCTGCTAACGAATACCAAAGGTAGATACAAAACGCAATTGTCATCCTAATTACTCTTTAAACATTATATAATGTTTTTAAATCTCATATTTTAGTTTTCGGATGCACTTTTCATATAGCTAGTTTATGCTGTGTTTATAAGCGGGGACTTAACAGTAACTTGGAATTATTAGGTCATACTACTGGTGAACTAATTGCTGTGATTCCATATCTTTCGAATACACCCGATGAATTTCCAAACTCCAAGTATACAGGAAGTATAGATGGTACAGTTGGTATCTTTTCAGCAATGCCTGGGAGAAATTGCTTGCATTTATCGCTGATGCGATTTATAGCAGAGCCTTTTTCAGATCGGGCAATAGCTGCGTGAGTCTTGTTGAGTTCTGCGTAAGTCGAGCCTTGGCCATAAGTGTCTGCAAAAATAGTCAAGAAACTATTTTTCTCCATTTCCTCTTTTATTTTTGCTTCGTACTCTTCAATACTGACCAGGGTCAAATTGTATCCGAACTGCTTAGCTACTAAGATCATATCTGTAATGTAGGTCGGCGTTGGTTGAACTATATTAAAGACACCACCATTTATTTCATTGTGGAAAATGACATCCACTGTTAGCCTACTAACTATATCTACAGGAATACTGTACCAGCAATCCTTAACATCAGGAATCATACCAAACTTTAGAGATAATAAGTAGCTGTTCATTGTTGAGTTAGTGTCAACAGTAAAGCGTCCTGTTTCACTATTGCCTATCAAACTGGAATATCGAACAACAGTGCAAGGAATTCCTCTTTCGTTGGCCTGTCTTAATAATTTCTCACAAACTAACTTGGACAAGGAGTAGCCTAATATAAGTTCATCACCCATATTTTCATTGTCCGGGAAATCTTCGTAAATATAACCATCTTCTCTGTAACGGTTGATACATGAAAAGGAAGAAGAATAGAACACACGTTTTGTTTTGGTAGTACACGCAAATTTCAAAACGTTGAGTGTTCCAAAAACATTGACAGATCTAACGTCTGCTTTGTTTACTTTATTTAAGTAGTACTTGTCAATATGGTTTGCCCGGGCAGCTAAATGCAATATAATTTCTGTTTTCGCAGCAAGCTTCTTGTACTCTTCTTTAGGAAGACCGAAATTCTCATCTGTAATGTCGCCATTAATAGTTGCAATCCTGTCTACATTGACGTGGTTAAATAAATCATACTTTTTCAAATTAGCTATTAATTTTCGACGAGATTGTTCGGCAGTTTTCCCTCTAATCAAACAGCAAATGTTAAATTTGTCGTTCTGTGCCAACTCCTTTAGCAAATGACAACCCAGATTTCCTGTAGAACCGGTAATCAAAATGTTTGTGATTTCTGACGCCTTTGTAATGAGTGAATCGAGAGCTTGAATTTCATCCGGTAAAACAGAATCTTTCTCAATTAATGCGGTCAAAGCATTAGTATCAACTTCTTCGTTTGCCAAAGTTTTAGTGGTACCTCCGGGCATGTGTGCCTCAAACTCAACGGTCATTGTTTGTTCAGCCACATATTTGCTAAGGGAATTTATTGTAGGATTGTCCATCAATGCAGCAACATTCAAAGTTATCTTTTTACCTACAATATTTTGAAGCTTATTTTTCATTTCAACGGCCATCAAAGAATCCAATCCCATTTCTTGGAAAGTTTGAAATTCGTCAATAGTTTCCGAGTCGGGGAGCTTTAGTGTCTGTCGAATTAGTGCAGTGAGTTTGGCTTTTATGTAAACTACTCTTTCATCCAAAGACAGTGGCCCAATCTCAGCCCAGAATTTTTCTGACTGTGCAGATGAAGGAGTGTTGTCTGAAGCTTCCGTATCGTCAATCAATTCAGAGAGAACATTTCCTAAACTAAAGTATTGCTTAAACTCATTCAATTCTACTTGAATAACTCCCACTTGAATTAAATCCGGCCGATTCATAATAAACTTTAGTGTAGCTATGCCTTGATTGGGAGTAAATGGTTTGACGCCGAAAAGACCTTCTTTGCCAAAAGCTGTGTTTGAAGCAGCACCAACTTCAGCCCAGCCACCCCAATTTATCGTTTGGGCTGGAAGGCCAATAGAATATCGATAATGTGCAAATGAGTCCAAGAATGCATTAGCTGCAGCATGATTGCTTTGGCCCATTGGGCCTACCATGCCCGCCATTGAAGAAAACAGAACAAAATGTTCCAAATTTAAATCTTTTGTTAAATTATGCAAATTCATGCAACCATTCAGTTTTGCATTGAATACCGTTTGATACTTTTCCCAAGTTTGATTCATGTAAATGGCATCTGAAATTACACCCGCAGAGTGAATTACGCCTCTCAAAGGAGGCAAGCGGTATTCAGGAGATTCCATAATTTCAAATAATGATTTCAACTGATCCCAGTTACCGACATCTATCTGGAATGTTAGAATTTTGCATCCTTTTGCTCTCAGGGTATTTAGAACCTGCACAACAGAATCGCTTGGAGCGGTTCTTCCTATTAATATCAAGTTCTTGCAACCAGAATCAGTCATCCATTTAGCCACCTCAAGTCCTATTCCTCCTAATCCTCCAGTAACTAAATAAGTAGCGTTACGATTGAACACCACATCCTTTTTAATAACCTGATTGCCAATTTCAGTAATATCGGGCATTGTAACCACAACCTTTCCTATATGTTTTGCTTTTAAGAAGTAATTCAAAGCATCCCTTATATTAACAACATCAAATTTGGAGTACGGAAGTGATTTGTATACTTCATCCTTCTTGAAACTCTTTTTCATATCTTCTAACATTTCCGCCATTTCTTGGTCCGTTAATTTTTCAAGGTCTACAAGTGAATACTGAACATCAGGCCTCAATTCATAAACTTCTTCTGGTTTCCAAATATTAACTTTACCCATTTCTACAAAACGTGCATTTGCGCTACAAGCTTTAAGAGATGTTTCTTTGAAACCAGTTCCAGTGAGAGAATTGAGAACCATATCAACTCCTTTTCCATTGGTAACCCTGTCTATTTCATTTCCGAATGTTAAGTCGCGAGAATGAAAAACGTGTTCAATTCCAAGTGATCTTAAATAATTCCTTTTTCTGTGAGATCCTGCTGTAGCAATAATTTTAGCTCCAAAATATTTTGCCATTTGGATAGCAACAAGGCCTACTCCACCGGAAGCCACATGGATCAAAATAGTTTCGTCTTTTTTCAAATTAGCGACAGTTACCAGACAATAGTAGGCCGTTAAGAGAACAGATGGTATTGTTGCAGCGTCGGTGAAAGTTACTTCTTTAGGTTTCAACATAATAACATCTTCGTGTGTCATCGCGTGGCTTCCTACGGCGCTTGAATGTGTGATTCCGTATACTTCATCCCCTATGTTGAATTTAGTGACTTCAGAGCCAATATTGGATACAATGCCTGCAAAGTCCGTACCTACGGTCTCCTTAATTGTCGTGTACATCTCAGGTTTAAGAATCACAAAAATATCCCTGAAGTTCAAAGCTACTGCTTTGACAATGACTTCAATACCTTTCGCACCCAATGGTTCCTTCTCAATTGATAAGAAACTAACATCATTTATCTTTTTGGATTTTGGGATATCTATGCGGTACCTTCCTTTTGGAAACGTTAGTGGCGCCAAAGGTTTTGACAACTTTGTAAAGCGGGATACGTACTTTCTCAAACCCCTATAGCAAACCAAAACTTCTTCCTTATCAAAAACTTCAAAGAATATTTGCTCACTTTCCACGAAAGAATCTGAATCATCAGGATCTAAGTCAATCAACTTTCCTTGTAATTTTTGGGATTCGTTTGAGAGGCTTTTCGCCATTCCCCAAACAACAGCATTTAATGGATTTACATACTTTTGATTTTGAATACAGTAAACTCCTTTGGTAACTCCAATGAATTGTAAATTATTGTGAGACTTCTCTGAAAGGTACTTACAAACATTTAAAATTGACCGATGAACGGTTTCATTGTTATTCTCACCAGCCACAGTGGCCAAGAATAAAACACCTTTTACGTCGTATTTTTCTGTATAATTCTGAATGGCATTGTTTATCGACTTTTCATTAGAAAGATCAACATAGCTTGTGTTTTTCGAATCGTCAGTAGTCAATCTTTGTCCTTCCGCTTTAATAAACAAAATTTTTTCGCATAAGGAAGAGAATTTGCTTTCCAAATTGGTGTGCAGATTTCCTTCCTCGACAAATATAACCCAAGCGGTTGTCTTTGAAATGTTCTCAGAACTGCTTTCTAAAACTTCAGAGGGAACCTCAAAAGGCTTACACTCTACGGCTCGCGAAACAAGTGCGGCAATAAATTCATCCTTTGAAGACACATTAGTGGCTTCTGTAAAACCGGTTTCAAGCATCACTTTACTCCAAGTTGCAGTTGAAACCATCGAATGGCGCGACCGAATATCAAAGTCCGTAAATTTCCAGTAACCTTCCAAAATTCCAAAAATAGTATCAATAGCTCTACTGGGTTCTATGATTTCCTGGAGCAATAAAATGCCATTGAGTCCAATAAGTTTACGAATGTTTGCCAGAGATACCCGTAAATTTTCAGTTGCGTGAATGACATTAGCAGCAACAACCACATCGTAATAATTGGGACAAAATCCTTGTGTTGATGGGTCCTTTTCTATATCTAAGACCTTGTAGTCTATTCCACCGATACCTAAAAACTGGTCTTTAGCCCCTTCAAAAAAGTGGGGAGATATGTCTGTGAAAGTATATCTAAACGGAATTTCCTCCTTCTGCAAAACAGCTAGAATTTCTTTTGTAGTCGCCGCGCTCCCACCACCTATTTCTATTATTCTTATTATGTTTTCCTCTTTTTTGCCGTCTGATTTAAAGTTCTTCAAGGCCAAACCTAAATAATTAGCTGACCGCATACTCGCTACAATGCACTCGTTTGTTTTGGTATAAATATCCAAAGGATTCAAATCCTCCCTACCAAATAATGCAGACACAGGTGTTTGTTTTCCTGTCATAACATCCCACATATGGTCGATGCATTTATGTAGAATATCAGCTGTACAAGTTCTCCCAAATGCAGCACCTTCAAGATAAATAAAATCGTCGATTTCTTTACCCCTCTTTATGTTTTCCTCTAATGAGGGAAATACTTTGGCGCACTCCCAAGCTTCTAAAACACCATTTTCATATTCTGCAACACCATATCCATCTTCACAAAGAATTTCAATGAATCTTTTAAGAAGCATTAAATGAGCTGAGTGAATCACGTGCTCTTGAACCATTTCATCAATCCTGAACTTCTGCCCAACTTTTGGAACGATGCCATTTACAGTAAAAATTTTCATTATTCCTAAGCAAACAGCTTCATCTGCGCATTTTTGACAATCCAAATCAAACATATGCATATGTTTTTCCATAACTTGGTGAAGCGGTTCAACGCACAAATGCGTACTTGTTATATGATTCATATCAATTCTGGCCTGGACAGGGCCTACTCGTTGTCGCCATATTTCGTGATACATACCTGGTAACATATTTTGATGTGCATTTATGACATTGGTGAAAGAACTAACAGATGTGCGCAACAGCCTTACACCTACCATTAAAGCTAACAAAACATTTTTATCGCTGTATAGGGCTACAGTTCCCACAGTGGTTCCTTCTTTCCATTTTGCATGGGCGTAAACACATTCCGACAAACAGTCGTTCACCATGAAAACAAAATCTATTCCTACAGGTAAGTAAAGGTCAACATTTTCTTGACCAATGCTTAACCCAAATAATTGAATCATGGCGTCCAGAATTATTGGGTGGTATACATAATCATTTAGATTTCCCGCATTAGTGGGCTTTGGAATTAGAGCAATTGCTTCGTTTACTCCACCCCACGCTGTTTCAATGCTTTGAAACGTTTCTCCAAAAAATATTCCAATTTCTGGAGCAAGTTTGTAAAATTCACTAGATTCTTTTTGAATTGGACAACGATTTTTAATTGTTTCAATGTCTTCCGTAGTGTAGGTTGATTCGGCCTGTTTCTCTATATCAAGAATTTCCACACTAGGAGACTTTTTCACTTCTTCGTCATTCTCAGATTCGGTTGCCATTTTGTCTATGTTTGTTTCTTCTTTGGTTTTTGGTTCTTCATTATCTTTTTCTGCTTTCACATTTGCCTCTATGTGTTTGCCTTTCTTTAAAACATTTTGGTCTTCTTCCGTTGACCAAGCCACGGATTCTTTAAGCATCACATATGCGCTGGAATATCGTTTCCACCCTTTTTCATCATTATATCCATTTAGCTTTCTGTACAAATATACTTTTACGTGAAGCGTCAATAATTGGTCCTTAACTGCAGTGGCAACCACCTGAGTTTTATACTTTTTCCCCTCTTCTAACTGAAACGGAGCCTCGACTACAAAATCTTTTACAGTCAATGCACCTCCATCATCGTCCTTATTCTTCAATAAAATATCTTTTCCTGCAGCCAAAATTATTTCTAAAAATCCAGCACCAGGTAAAACGATAGTATGCGCGACCTGGTGGTCCTTAATGTACGGAAGTTCATTTAAAATCCATTTATGCTCATACACATTCTCGGAAACATCGGCTAACATTATCTTTTTTCCTAAAAGTGGATGAATAGACCTTTCAAGACCCTCTGTTGAAAAGTCAATCCAATACTTCTGCCTTTGAAATGGATAAGTTGGCAACTCCAACTTCTTTCTTGGCCACCCCTTATCTAAAGACTTCCAATCAACATTTCCCCCGTTGGTAAAAAATGAACTGAGACTTCCAAAGACGGTTTCCCAGTCATCCTTGCTCCTTCTTAATGAAGGAAGCCATAAGTTTGTTCCAGGGCAATTCAAATTGATCATACCTAAAGCTAGTAAAACTGGATGAGCTCCAATTTCGATGAAGACATTGCAACCTAATTCCCCAAGAGTAGTCATGCCTTTTTGAAAATTGACAAGTTCTCTTGCATGCTTGGCCCAGTATTTCCCATTTTCCATTCCATTCTCCTCAAGAAGACTTCCAGTTGTTCCTGACACATATTGGTATTTCGAAGGCATGTAGGCAATTTTGCTTGCAAATTCGGCGAATGTGTCGGTAATAGTGTCCATTTCTCTTGAGTGAAAAGCTTGAGCAGCGGCCAAAGTTTGAAACTTGGTTCCATTATTTCCACAGAAAACAGTAAATGCTTCAAGAGAAATTTTGTTTCCAGCGACCACTACCTCATCTGCTGAATTTATAACAGCAATATCCAACCACATTTCATTATTAGCGTTTAAAAATTCTGCAATGAGTTGGGAAACTTTGTCCTTTGATGAACGAATAGCTACCATTCCTCCTGCCGGAAGACTTTGAATTAGCCTACTTCTTTCTGCAAGCAAAATCAAAGCATCTTTTAGATTAATAATTCCGGCTGCAGTAGCCGCTGCGAATTCACCAACACTGTGCCCTAATACACAATTGGGTATTACTCCTAAACTTTCCCATAGTTTTAAAAGACCGTATTCCACTGCAAAAATTGATAATTGGCTGAATACAGTTTGAGCTAACAAATCTTGAGATGCTTCTTTCCATAAAGCATCTTGTATTGAAATGCCCAAATGAGTTTGTATAATATTTTCGCATTCATTAATAGCATTTCGAAATTCAAAATTGGATCGGAATAGAGATTTAGCCATTCCAAAGTATTGAGATCCCTGTCCTGTAAATAGAAAAGCAATTTTCGGCTTTTCATTTAGAACAGGAGGAATGTAAGAATCATTTTCTAAGGCTTTCTGAAAATCTTCGACATTTTTCCCAGATACGGCTAATCGATATTTTAAATGCGCTCTTCCAGTGTTGCAAGTATAGGCTAAGTCACCAATATTTACATCAGGATTATCAGTGAGATATTTAGTATAATTATTGGAAAGATCTTTAAGAGCGTTTTCAGATTTGGCCGAAAGGGTAATCAGATGAAGCGGTGCTTCAGATTCCAATAACCCGGTTTCTAGAGATTGGGTCCCCTCACATGGTGGTGGTTCTTCCACAATGACATGAACGTTAGTTCCGCTGATGCCAAAGGAACTTACTCCCGCAATCCTAACCCTTTCCGGATTTCTACTCCACTGCTGCGACTCAACGGGTATTATTGCTGGAACAGTGTCTAAATTTATACTGGGATTCAAAGTTGTGAAATTGATATGTGGTGGAATCACTTCGTGTTCCATCGACAAAAGAACTTTTATAAGCCCAGCTAATCCTGCAGCAGATTCTGTGTGCCCGGTGTTCGTTTTAACCGAACCGATTACAAGGGGTTTATCTCGTTCACCAGTGTAACCAGCAGATATAGCAGCAAATTCTATAGGATCTCCAATTGGGGTACCAGTTCCATGTGCCTCCACATAATCAACATCCCCAGGTTTCAATCCTGCATTTGTTAATGCGTCTTTAATTGCAATTTCTTGGCAAAGTTTACTCGGGGTACCAAAATTTGAGGATGTTCCTTCGTTACTCATTGCAGATCCACGAATTACTCCTAAAATTCTGTCACCCTGTTTCAAAGCATCAGGTAGACGTTTCAAAACAATAACGGCCACACCCTCTGCTCGGCCAAACCCATCGGCACTTTCATCAAAAGTTTTGCAGCGACCATCTTTGGCTAGAATTGGAATTTCTGTAAGTGGAAATTGAACAACAATGATATTGGCTCCCAGAACTAATCCTAAATCGGATTCTCGTTTCCTAAGACTGTCACAGGCTAAATGTAAGGCTACCATCGAAGAGGAACACCCACTTTCTGTAGCTACATTTGGGCCATTTAGACCCAAGAAATACGAAACTCGAGCAGATGTTGCGGAGAAAGCGTTTCCTAAAATCACGTGATGAAAGTCTTGACCAGAAGTATTTTCAGTGATCAACCTTTCATAGTCGTGTGTCCAAATACCAGTAAAGACTCCTGTGTTACTTCCCTTCAAACTATGTGGGTTAATGGCTGCATTTTCTAAAGCCTCCCAAGCTACCTCTACCAAGAGCCTTTGCTGGGGATCCATAAATGCTGCCTCTCTGGGGCTAATGCCAAAGAATTTGGCATCAAACTCATCAATGGGGCATTTTAGAAACCCCGCTTTTGATTCCGTGAATCTTGGATCGTTCAGCTGGAAATCGAACAAGCGTTCCAAAGGAACCGAACGAATCCCACTTTCCCCCTTTTCCAAAAAGTCCCAAAATTCAGCACTGTTGTTAGCACCCGGAAATCGACAGCTTTGTCCGACAATCGCAATGGCGTCCTTGTAGTATCCTCGTTGTTCATTCGCAGTTCCAGTTGTAAGAACATTCTCCAAAGATATTGTAGAACTCTTTAGTTTGGATTCCACTTCTTTCCAAGAGTTCATCCAAAACTTCAAGACGGCCTATTAATATGAAATATTCTCTTGTACAGTTTTGTGCAGTATCACAGATAAGAAAGCAAGATATTACTATTTACCGGAAATGGTGTTACTGATTCCAATTTTGATATGATGCCATTTTTGAAGTAGGTATTGGGTTTATTTCCAAGAGAAGCAATTTTTATATCCAGGAGAGCGCTGTTAATGAAAAGAGAATGGCTTTTGTTATCCTCATTATTCTCATACACATTGTGCCCACAAAAGGAATGTATTCTTAATTAATTAGTCATAATTGAAATTGTGATGAACATTCATTTTTTTGAAATCTGCTAACATTTTTGCAGGAAAACAAAAGGCAATGAAAGTTGTTGTTTTCATTAATTAATTAGAATAGAAAGATATCCTTACTTTTTCTTCACAGACATGTCCGTGATATCAAAATTATACATTTTGTGTAACTTTTTCATTTTCTCGATATCATAATTCACCTTCAGGACTTGGGACACTAAAGTTTCAAAAAAATTAAATTGACAAGTATGTATAAAGTTTACGTATTCTGGAGTTTTAGAAGACTGGGAAAACTTACAATTTTCAAATTTGTCTGATGCAAACAGCTTCGCGATAACTTGATACTGTCTCAACTCTGGTGTGATCACCATAAAAGATGTATCCATTTGGTTTCCATTTGCACCGAGAACCCCAACAGTAATGTTGCTATTTAACTCGAACAACTCGTCAGAATTTTTCACAACCTGAATATAAATGCAAAATATAAAGAAATCGTTTATTCTGCGTGATTAGTACAAATCAATATTTTTATTTGAAGATAGTCTGAATCAGAGGGGTCACGTTTATCAATAAATTGACTCCCACAACAAAAATCTCCACCCACATTAAGCATTTTTGTATCCACCATAAAAACTGGAATAACTACAAGATGTACGTGAAACTCACTGCCACTTTTCGAAATACACATTGGTAAATGTTGCACTCTTGACAGAATCCGATGCAAAATAATTACCAAAGATACCGTTAATTCTATATAAAATGGTCTGGTAGTTATAAGATAAAACATTCAAAGTTCGCTTTTTTCATTTCTTGGAAATTAGAGTCAATTGTATGCAAATTTGAGAGAAATGGACCTATTTTACAAAAAATGAAAATAAGTGAACAAAGGAATTAATGCTAGTTGTAAATTTTACCAGTTTGTTTGAGTGGAGAACAACGCATTTAGTATACATGGATAGGTTCCAGGCTTGAACTATAACCATTTCCAATTTTGACAACTTTGTCTTGTCATGCCTTCCATGCAGAGCCACCGCGATGACATGATCGAAGAACTTGGACAGCAGCGACCTAATAAAACGGGAAGCATAATCTTAATGACCTAATTTCTGTAATCTAAATCAATATTAAATATCCTAATGTAAGAATATGGTGTATATTCCCAAGGCTGGTGTATCTCCTATAAGGTTGTCTCAAAAGAAATTTTTAACCCAACATTACTGTTTTACAAATTATTTATTTCAGATTTCCATAGCTATATTGATTCCATTTGTTGGATTTCCTTAGGTGTGGATTCCAAATGTTGTGGTGCTAAATTCTCTTTTAGTTCCACAAAATATTTTTGCTTGAGACAACCTTTTAGTAGAATTACTTTGGTTTCACCAGCCTTGATATATACGCATATCGAAATAGTGCTTATATTTAGTGTAGAATGAGACTAATTTATTGAACTAATATTAAAATCAAAGAGGTACCTCAACATGCGCTAACTGATTATATTATGATTTTAATGGAAATGTAATACAATATATATTGTACCCAATATGTTCGGGAAGATCATCAGATATCAGTACAATTGTATCAGCAGTGGTGACGACCCGAGATAATGATTTCGCCAAAACGATTGCCTGCACCGTCGTTTCTTCATCGACAGCCGCAGTAATCCATGAAGTTTCCTTTCGCCCTGAAAAATAGTAATAAGTAGACCATTATTAGTGGACGAAGTTCCTTTTACGCTTTTCTATGGGAATGAACTTCCTAGAAAAGTATTTGTTGTACCCTTCCCTAAGTTGCACCGTTTTTTATTTATGACTCAAATATTGATTTTTTGTTCATAAAGGGGAAAATGAAATTGTATTGTTATTGCATGTGTCGCCAATTGTTTTTGATTGGCGATCTGAAGATAAACAGTTAAATTGCCTTTATATCTGATTATGGGTCTGTGGGTTTCCTGCAGGGCAAAGTGAAACTAATCTAAAGTCTTTATTTTTGCAAGACACCATAAGACTTTACCGTTGAATGACATGAAATCCGCCATACAAATATAATTAATCTTTTGAAAATCTGTTTAATCTGCCTTTGGAAATATGTACCATTTTATCATTTTTTCCATATTACGGTTTTATCGTTCTTTTGAATAGCAGACAAACAAAATATTTCGCTAATTTATGAAACCTCGATAAAAGGTGCAAGAACACTCGATCCGTGGCTTTTATGGGTTTTCGGGTATTTGGTTTGGGTATAAAAAACCCAAAAAGGTAGGTTAGGTTTTTGTTGGAAACTGTGGGTAGGGTTTTTTTTTCTCTGCAACCGAAAACTTTCGGGCATTATCGGCAGCGGCAATACCGCCGGAATACCCCATTCACGATTATTAGAATTATTCTATACAGCTAGAAATGGTTTATATTTAAGGATTTTTGAAAACTGTTGGAATTGTTTATCTGATTTTTGAAAGCTACAGAAATGGCTTTTAGCAAAATGGCTTTTAGCAAAACCAGTGAAATGGCTTTTGGAAAATCAATAAGCTTCGTAGGTTTCAGAAGACGAGTAAGTTATGATTATAACGCATATTTTTCCTTCAGCCTTTACAACGTTCAGTTCAAATTCATAAAATTAATGAAATTTAGTAAGCAAGTTAAATTTCTTCAGAAATTATTAGTAAATCTTTAAAGAAAAGGAATGAAAATATAATTGGTCAATTATTTAAAAAAAAATGCAAATGTAAGATTTTGAAATACTAAATGTCTGTGTAGAAATATTTGCCTGTCTTCATTTGGCCCTTACTCAGTAAGTCCTTAACTACGTACATACGGGGTGTTCTGAAATGGTTTAACACAAGTTTACCCTGGACAAAGTGAAAAACCTGGAGGAACAAAAATTTGGTTTGTTTCTACGAAGCTTGGAAAATTTTTTTAGTTTTGTCGGTACTTTTACTCGTGCACTGTAGCGTTTTTACTGGAAAATTTTTACCATCAATGATTTTTTATAGCCACAAATGATCTTTTTGGGAAATCTGCATTCCTATTTTCAAGAGGGTGTTCTGCAGAAATTCTTTACCAAATATCATCTCAATGAAAACAGTTTAATTTTCCGACTGTGACACATTTTATAGATATTTCCTGGAAAATTTAAGGAAAAAACTCAGAAAGTCGAAAACCTGCCCTGTTTCTTTTAAAATGACATTTTGTGAAAAAGCTCTCCACACTGCCTTCTTTGAAAATTTAGAAAGCAGTTTACCAAAAAGCTCATTAATGGCAAAAAACTCACAGAGGGTAAAAGTTTACCAATTTTCAGAATAAACCCTACAGCGGCTGAGGAAAATCTAAAAATTTTATTCAAATATCTCAGAAACATACCAAACCAGATATAAAATTTTTGTTGCCCCATATTTTTTATTTTGTCCAGGAGAGAGAGAACGTTTTCTAAATTATTTGGGGCACTCCGTATATTGAGCGTCGAAGAAACCCATGAGACAATAAATTTCATGAATTGGCTCATGGCTGACATGGCCTGAATTTCGGTGAACAAAACTTACAAAACATTTAGCTGCATAAATTTCATGCTGAAGTGTTAATTTTAAATATTAAATTCTAGAAAATGATGAAAATATAATATTTTAATATTTGAAAATTTAGTAAATTTTCGAAAAATGATGGTGAATTTTATCTTACCAAACATTTTAGATGACCGACGCTAGTGGAGAATCCTTTGGATAACACACTTAGTGAAGCAATCTAATAAAGCAACAGAAGAACAGAATGTGACCACTTGGGTTACAGTGTTACGACAGAAGTGCGTAAAGTTGCAAGAGGTACACAGTCTTTAAGGCATGTTGTGCCACCCTAAAAGCTTTACCATCGGTAACGCAGTAATGAGTACACTCTTGTTCAATTCATGGAGTAAGCATCTAGCAATATTAATGAGAGTACTCCCCTGTACTTCCTTAGTGTACTACCATACCCGTATCATGACACATCCCAGCTATTTAAAGAACGACAATATCTATTTCAATAGTTTCCTCAATTAATAATAGAATTTCACATTCCTGAGAATTACCTTTCTGTCGTAAAATTCTCAGGATGCATTTTCGTATTATTGTAATTAAAAAATTGTTATCCTCTTAATATAACGTTATGTTTTGGTTATTACTCCAAAAAACGACAAGGAAACAAGCGGATTAGCAGATTCGGTTACCAGAATAACTAGTAATTTAATGAATACACTTCTTATTGTACGAAATCTTTCAGGCAGTAAGCAGCAGATTTCCATTTACTCTATATTGTAACAAGAGTTTTAAGTAGTCCAATTAATGTAGCTAAATTCAATAAAAACTAAATATTTTTATTTCAATTGTATATCATATGCGCAAATTTAAATATGCTTTGTAATATATTTCTATTTTCAAGCAGTAGACATTTAGGGAGTGGTTTGGGGGCTAAAGTCCTCAAATTAACGTTAATTAACCTAAATTAAACATAAATTCTTGAAAAAGACGAAATTCTTCATTTAAGGAACAAAAAATATGTACACGGTCCAATTACAAAAGCTAAAATTGATTGTTTTAAGAAAAGATAAAGAATACGAATCCGAATTTGTATAAAGCCAATTTAAAAGGTTAACACATTTTATTTTTTGCTGAAGTTATTTTACAATATTTGCTAAAGCAAAATTTAAAGCTTTCGGAAGGTTTTCTGGCGAAAGTGACTCTAAAAGATCACTTTTATATTCTGCACGCCAACTTTGCAAAACTTCCGAGATTTGGCAAACTTCAAAACCATAATAATTAGAAATAAATTGCACGGGATTTTTACAGCTTCTAAAAATACTTTTCAACCATAGACAAAAACGTATCTACTTTAGTATTTGCTGACATTCAGTCAGTGACGAAGATTAATGATTCGCATTTCAAACGCCTTTAGCATTAAACTTGTTTGAGTCATCTTAATGGGAAGACTTGTATGGAGCAATGAAAAAGTACAACATTTGTTATATAATTGCACGTGCCATGTTAATTGAGATATGAGTTGAACTGAGGTTGTTTCCACTTAAAATAGAGTTGTTTCCTTCAGGTACTCCTGACGTGGGATTTTATTAAAATAATTCATTTTTCCTACCTACGACAAGTTAAAAGTTGTTTTACTGCAATTCAGATTTGTAATCCTGAGAAAACCCGATCAGTGATATAAATACTGTGAGATTTTTAGGAATTCTGGGATATTTATATTCGTCATTAGTTACTCAAGGCCGAGTATTTCTAAACTGGAGGTTCAGCGTCACAAGCCTCA